>JADBJO010030312.1:0-5000 GCA_016801955.1 Conus betulinus | reverse complement strand
GTGTGTGTGTGTGTGCGTGTGCGTGTGTGTGTTGTGTGTGTGTGTGTGAGAGAGAGAGAGAGAGAGAGAGAGAGAGAGAGAGACAGAGAGATAGAGAGAGAGAGGAGAGAGAGAGAGATTTTGGAACCACACAAACTGAGAAATAAAAATCTTCAAGCACTGCTCGGTTCGACTCATGATGAATTGCTCCCCTTAGTCTGCTCCACTGACACCTGTTAGACAGAGAATGCCCATTGCGTGGAATGCTGCTGAGCGTACTACCTTTGCACCACCTCCAAAATCCATCAACATTGAAAAACAACAGTAAACTCCAGAATACAAAGTACGAATGTTATAATACAGCTAAACATAATGGCAAATCATAGTAACAGCTATTTTCATCTGTCTGAAGTGATCAAATCATCTTGCTCAGTCCTTCTTAGATCTCTCTTTTGGTTCCCATCTTCTTTGTCTTGATTTCGACCCGTCCGCGCCCCTCCCTCCCCCACCCCTCGCCCCATCCCCTCCTCCCCAACTTCTCCACGTGTCTTTTAGTTTCAATTTGCTTAATGTACAGCACGGACATGTATGGTACACACAGTGGTGCCTGTTGTGATCAAAACAGACTCAGGACACATCCTTCTGAGCCACCCGAGAGGCTGCTGACGACAGTTACTGCTTAATCAGGGAGCCAGACGTGAGGGAGCGTCTGTGGCCTCCTGCGCTAACAGTAGCACCGTGTCCTTACAGAAATCCCAAATAGAGCGTTCTGCCTTTATTGTCGGCACTTTTGTTGATCAATTACAATTGTCTGCATTGTAGTTAATGCACTGAGTACGGAGTCCACCGCAAATGAATATTTAAAAGGAAGTACTTGATCTGTAATAAAGTATGGTAATGCACCCTCCACCCCCCCTCCCCACCCTACCTGAGGAACGAATGAGAACCTGGCCAGTAACTCTGTCCGTACTATCTCTGGTCTCAGAGAGAGAGAGAGAGAGAGAGAGGAGAGAGAGAGAGAGAGAGGAGAGAGAGAGAGAGAGAGAGGAGGGAGGGATGGAGGGAGGGAGGAGAGAGATGGGGGGAGCGTTTGCTGAAGGCACGCGCTAGCTGGAACTGGCTCTGCGACGGAACAACACCGTGCCATGTGCGCGGCTGTGGGAAAAGAATGAGTAGGCTACATCGCTTGGGAGAGTGCACTGCGTTTGGGCCCACAAGCGTCTCCAAAAGTAGCCAGTGCTTCCATTGGACGACAGTTTCAGCGAACCTGCCGATATTCAAAATAGCTTGACATGACCTCATCGCCAGCCTGCATGTGGAAATGAAATCATCAACACTGAGGTCACCACGAGAAAAAGGACGTGAATTGGCCACCATTTTTTTCTTATTTGTGACTGATGGGCATAAGGATGATGAAGATGATGCTGTGAAGCTCCATTCTGGTCTGAAACGGTGGTGCTGTTCTCTGCGCTTTCCGACATTACATATCCCGGCATCAACCAGGCCCGAGAGATGCAGACACCTGCAGTGTTGACCGGGTGATTTTAGGCAACACTTTCACAGACGCACCCATGAAGTAAATAATATTCCACTGTGTTGTTCCAGTCTTCCTGTCTATGTCTGAGTGATAGTCGTTGAGAGGCTGAAAAAATCCCAGAATAAATATGTCTTAAGGTTCGATCCCACGGCCTCACAGCACAGGACCCCATGATGCTGACCACAACGCCCCGGCAACAAGGTGGTGACCTATTTTGTTTCATGTTTTGACAGAGATCTCACTTTGTTTTGTTTGTATTACTTCAAAAAAATATTTAGTTTTATTTAGTTTTATTTCATTTCAGCAAAACAAGATTCACAAAAAGATTCGCTGAGCCATTTCTCTGAATCGACTCCTTCAACCAACCTCCCTACTACAATCTTCGTGTGATGAGGTTGTCGCCCTTCATCTGCAAGGCTCGTACGCTGGCCAGAAAGCTCCGTAATGAGTGTTGATGTGGCCACACGCCACAATTAGGATTTTGCACTAAACCAACTATATAATCCATGTAAGCGTTTTGAGGCGTACCGTAAGTTTGAACCAGAATTTTATGTTAAACTGATAATTGATCAAAAAAACAACAACTCCCATCATCATTTCCCTTGGCCTTGGGGGGGGGGGGGGGGGGGGGGGGGGGGGGATGGGGGATTGGCACCGATGACATCGCATACCATCTTCAAATACGTGACCTTCCCCTTAGTTGACGTCATATTTGAGACCTTTGCACTCACCCGTGGCCTATCTTTGCGCCAGCTAGAAGGAAGCCTCCAACTAGTCCCATCCTTTGATGTTAATCTGCCTGCTTGGAATCACCTGGCTTGTACCTTGATGGCCATGTGAAAAAAAAAAAACAAGGAGAATCAACTTTCAGACACAATATAAGTTAAAAAAAAATCTAACTGTTCCATTCTAAACATACTCGACCCCTTAAGCAAGGCCTTGATGCATTGATTTTTTGGTGTGCAGCCTGTGAGTTGCGCAGGAAAGGAAACAGAAGCACGCGTCTCGTTTCACGAGTTATCGATCTTGGCATTGTCCCTGTGTTGTCTCCCCTCTAATGAGGCGGACCGGGTTGCGGGGTCGTCGTCTTCTGTTTCTGCTGCAGTAGTTTGTGTCGGGGAATGAACGAAGGCCTGGATGTGCAGTGTCTCGCTGTCTCAGCGTCTTCTGTCTGTCTGTCTGTGTTCTGTCTGTCCGTCTGTGTTTTTGTCTTTCTCTCACTGTTTTTGTCTCTCTCTCTGTTTCTGTCTCACTGTCTGCCTGTCAGTGTGTCTGTCCTATCTGTCTCTCTAAAACACTCTCTCTCTCTCTCTCTCTCTCTCTCCTCTCTCTTCTCTCTCACTCTCCATGTCTGTCTGTCTGTCTGTCTCTCTCTTTTTCTGTGTGTGTCTTCTGACATTGTGAAATCGGTAAGCCAGGGCTCTGAGTCTTCTTTGTTGCAGTTGGAGCTTCTTACGCCAGCGTACAGCGTCGACTCCAACTTTGTGTCAACAGGATTCAACAGTGGGCCGAGGAAAACGGGTTTACCTTTTCACGTACAAAAACCCAGTCAATCCATTTTCACAATTTTCGTCAATTTTTTGCTGATCCTGAAATTCTTCTGGATAAGACCACCATTCCAGCTGTTAAGGAAGCTAAATTTCTGGGGGGTTATTTTTGATAAAAAACTGAACTTTCTCAGCCATATTAAAAACCTCAAAAAAACTTCTTGCCAGAAAGCTCTGAATATTCTGCGGGTCGTAGCACACACTGACTGGGGCGCTGATAAGAAAAACTTTGCTGCACCTCTACAGAGCCCTGGTCCGTTCCAAACTGGACTATGGTTGTGCTGTGTACGGCTCTGCAAGACCGTCTTACCTCAAACTCTTAGACCCTATCCACCATCAAGGGCTTCGTCTATGTCTTGGAGCATTCTTCGAAAACAACCCTACCTGTATTCCGTCGTTTGGCCTTCGTATGCAGCCTCACGCACGGAATGCAGGTCTAGACCTAGGAGTTGTGTCTGATTTTTCCAAGTTTCCAGATGAGCCTCCGTGGACCTTTTTCACACCAGACATTCGTTTTGATCTTGCAGCTTTTCGCAAAGAGTCCACCAGCTCTCTGGCATACAAGGCGTTGTATGCTGAGCTGAGTTCAAA
Organism: Conus betulinus; assembly: GCA_016801955.1. Lineage (NCBI taxonomy): Eukaryota > Metazoa > Mollusca > Gastropoda > Neogastropoda > Conidae > Conus > Conus betulinus. The sequence continues at coordinate 1,346 of JADBJO010030312.1, read as the reverse complement.
AAACTCCATCCTATCAGAAAATTTTCACTGACGGTTCCAAGTCTGAAGATGGAGTGGCCTGTGCAGCCTACTGCCCTGGTGCTCCTTCTCAAATACTGTTAGAACATATTCCTTCAGACGCTTCTGCTACTCTGCTGAACTTACAGCTCTGGTTCTGGCACTAAGAATAATCTCACAGTCTCCAAAGAGGGACTTTCTGGTTTTGTCGGATTCGCTGTCGGCTTTGGAGGCCATATCTGGCCGCAACCTTCAGCACCCCGAACTTTTACACTTTTTTGACCTTTTTACCAAGTTGACAGCGGAGGGTTACAACATTCTTCTGGCTTGGGTTCCCGGTCATGTTGGCATCGGAGGGAACGAAATGGTGGATCGTTTGGCCAAGAATGCCACAAGAGAGAAACTGTCAAACACACCTATCCCCTGCTCGGATCTGAAACCCAAAATTAACGATTATGTAAAAGACCTCTGGCAGGAGGATTGGAATACACAGACGGATAACAAACTCTTTCAGATCCGTCCAAACCTAAAGGAGTTCCTCTCATCTTCGTCTGGTGGTCGTAAAGAAGAAAACAGTTCTGTGCCGGCTGCACACCGGCCATTCGTATTTTACCCATTCCTACCTTTTAAAGAGTGAAGAAGCTCCTTGGTGCATTCCGTGTCATGTGCCACTCACAATGAAACATATTCTTTTAGAGTGTTGGGACTTGCACGATGTGAGACACAAAAAACATTTTACAGCAGATTCCATGAAAACCTTGTTCAGAGATGTTCCGCCTGACGCGATCTTTGAGTTCTTGAAAGAGGTAACATTTTTCATCGGATCTGAGATTTTTACAGTGGAAAGATTTTTAACAAGTTTTGGATGAGATTTTAGACGATGTCTTTTAAAGAATTGTGTGGATGAATGACCTGTGCGTGCGTGCGTTGCGACGCGCGCGCGCGCGCGTGCGCGCGCGTGTGTGTGTTTGTCTCCTGTCTTATCTAACTCGCTGTCAGTCTGTTTGTCTGTCTGTCTGTCCCAGTCTCTCTGTCTCTCTCTCTCTCTCTCTCTCGCTCTCTCTCTCTCTCTCTCTCTCTCTCTCTTCTCTCGCTATGAAGAAAGAAAAAGCACATGGGGCCTACTTGTCTAGATGTTACTCCCTTGGCAATGAAGAAAATCATCATATTAGTAACATTTATTTTAACATATTATTGATTTCATTCTACCCCCCTCTGTCCCTCTCTCTCTCCTCTTTCTCTCTCGCTCTCTCTCTCTCTCTCTTTCAGTGGCTTTGGGTGACGTGTGGAGGATTAAGGACAGCTGACTGTGTGAGTGGGTGAGACAATGCTGGTAGTTGGTGTGGTGA
>JADBJO010030311.1:10000-18036 GCA_016801955.1 Conus betulinus | reverse complement strand
TTGGAAGTTCGATACCTCACTTAATTGAGATTTCCTGTTGTAAATCTGTGGTGAAAAATAGGTGGCAAATCAAATCCCCCCCTCCCCTCCTCCCCCCTTTGTTTTCTTTTTTTTCCTTTTCCCATAAGCTATGTGGAAAACACATGGGCGCGCATCCCCCTAAGTGCGCTACACGAAAAAGAGGCTAAACATGACACACACTGAACTGCTACGTACGCTGGCACAGTATCTAGTTGTTGACCCCCGGCGAAACTGTTTTGGGTATTTTGGTTTGCAGGCAAGGATCAGTGCGCTATTTGTTTTTTTTCTTTTTGGGTCTTGCTTAATGCAACACACTCTTTTTGGGCTTGTGATGAAACTGGCATGCAGTTAATTCTGTGTGATTGTCTTTCCTGGCTATGTAAGGTTTTGGTTGGTTGCTATAAATAGGGTATTTTTCTTTTCTTGTCCGTTAAGAGTTTTTTCTCGATACAATTCTGTTGCTTTCTTAGATGTGGATGATTTAGCCTCTTATGTTCTCAATGTATATGCAACAAGGATTTGGGACAAACACAGGGATGTTGTCAGAAGTAGAGTAATATGTTTTTTTTTTAATTTCCAACGGTATTTGCCTCTTATGCGGTAGTAGTATATTCTGTTATTTCATTAAATTGTTCAGGTGTCTCTCAATCTTCACTGAAAAGACGTGATGTCATCATTGTTTGAGAAATAATACTTTGAGCTGACTTTTTTTTTTCAAGATAACGGCTTCTGAGAAAAAAAAAAATGGAGCAATGTATTGTGGCTAAATGGAGATACCAGGATATTTTTCAAGTTTTTCATCAATTGCAAGCAAGAGGGTTGGCCAAGTATTGTTTATTAACAAATGTGAGTTTAAAATTCAAAGGAGTCATTTAAGATACGTTCTGGAAATTATATAATGGTTTTAGCAGAAATTCAAAATAGAAGCTTCCCCCTTCCGTCTCTCCTGATGAGTTCCGATCCAGCGGGACGAAAAGGCCTTGGAGCAGGCAGTACAAAATAGATCTGCCTCGAAAGTGGTTTCCCATCCTTATGCAGCTAGTGAAGAGCTTCCATATCTTTATACCTTTTCTCTTAATTTTCATGTTTCCTAGTTCCTCCATCCTTTCAATCCACACCTCCCCCCCCCCCCCCCCCCCCCCCCCCGTCCCCTACTTAAGTCCAAACATTTGCCAAAGTCATTAACTATGAAGGACAGTTGGAGTTGTTGGCCTGCACTGTTTTTCCCCCCTCACTATTAGATAGTTCGTCTTTGTAGTGTCTGACTTTATTCAAGTTTAAAAGGCGTGTGCCAGTCTTGAATAAAAGTTACTCGTGTTAGGTTTTCTTATGGGAGCAAAGAGTTCCCCACTTCGTTCACTGTTTATTGTTTACTGTATCCTTGGGTGGATCCTCAAGCGTAGGCTCAAAGATTGTCCCCTACATTTTATACTATTTGCATAATGTCTTTAGTTTTTTCAGCAAATTTTTTTCCTCCCCACACTTTCGTTTTGGTTTCATTTACTACCCTTCACCTGGTTGCTTTGGGGGTGCTGTTGGATTCTTTTTTTGCACCTTGGTGGTGAGAACACCACAGTATATGGACTGTGGCGTGTCTCTATTTGACGCCAGGAGCGCAGACACAACCAGCCGTGTCTCCCTGATGAGTTCCGATCCAACGGATGAAAGGCCTCGGAGCAGGACAATACAAATATATCTGCCTTCAAAAGGGATTACGATGGTTCCCTTACGCAGCTAGTGAAGAGTTTTCATATCTGTAATATGTTTTCTTCATTTCATGTTCCTAGTTTCTCCATCTTCAACCTAAACCCCCCCCCCCCCCCCCCCCCCACCCCACACCACCACCTTAAGTCCAAATCTTTGCCAAATCATTACTATGAAGGAGAGTGAGTTGTTTTCCTGCGCTTGTCTCCCCCCCCCCCCCCCCCCCCCCCCCCCCCCCCCCACACACACACTATTAGATTGTTCATCTTTGTATTGTCTGACTTTATTCAAGTTCAAAAGGCTGTAGCCAGTCTTGAATAAAAGTACTGTGTGTTAGGTTTTCTTATTGAACAACCGTTGCCCCACTTGTTCACTGTTTCAACTCCTTTTCGTCAATATCTATGGACCAAGCAAAGACAATCCGGAATTCTATGATAACCTAAAACAGAAGATTAATGGCATAGTAATGGCCGGGGATTTTAATCTGGGTTCTGCAGCCTGAGAAGGATTCTATAATTACAAAACACGTAAATAATCCCAAACGGAAAGACGTAGGTGAAAAAACACGTAATTGAAAGCTTGAAGCTTAACGACATTTCGGAGAGATTTTAAATCCGGAATGTCTCCGCTACACATGGAGAAAAAAACCAAACCTTTTCAACAGGCCCGGTTAGATTTTTGTCTTTCTTTTTTTTTTCTCATTTCAGATTCAGTTGTTTCATTGGTAAATGACGCAGGACAGAAATGTGGATACAGAACCAACTCATTCTGCAATTTCGCTTAGCGTTAAAACTGTAAAAGCATAATACCTTTTGGAAATTGAATGTATCCTTTTTTAAAAGACAAAGAATATATGCATAAAATAGATATGGAGATTGAAAAAGTCAAAAGCAGAATGCACAATAAATGTAGTTGAAAATATATTGGAAGAAGAGTTATAAGTTTTTTTTTTTTTTTTTTTTTTTTTGTTTTTTTTTCATGGATAGCATTATATCCCTGATGATGTCTTCCGGGATTTTCTGCTGATGAAACTTAGATTTAAAAATAAAATGCATATGCTACAATGAAGAAAAACAATTGGCAGATAAAGAGAGACAGCTAGAAGAGGATATGCAAAAAAAAAACTGGAGAAAGCTGAGAAAGAAAACGGAAGGAAAACATTAATAATGGACCGAAGAAAGAACAATTAAGACATATTCGTGAGAAACGAATGGCAGGTGCATTATTAAAACTTAGAAGAATCAGCTTTGTGATCCCCTGTAAAGAGATCCAAAGTACATGAACACTATGCGGGCCGTTAGGAAGACATCAGACAGGCGTCACAACCTGTGGAGAGATAAAAACATCCTGCAAATAGCACGACAAATACACTGCAATACCCTGCTAGGGGAAATCAAATCCAAAGCTCAGCATCATACGCAGACACATGAAGATTGTAATAAACACTCTGTAAATGATGAAGCAATCGCATGCGTAACACAGTGAAATGTGGAAACAAGTTACGTAGGTTAACCGATCATAATGTGAAATATTATAACGCAGTTCACATACTAAAATAAGCCATTTCCAGACAGATAAAACTGTGGAAATTAGCAGAGATGTTGGGCCACACGCCTGTATAGCTGGACAAATCGAGGAACCAAATCCTGTAAAGACAGACACGATGGAGAGCGGAAGAGCACAGCCAGCAGACCAAACATTAATCAAACTGCGCTTTACCCGGAGGAGCAAACAGATCATTTAGGTATTACTCTGTAAAGTAGAGCATATGAAATATGTATAACCATGTCGATCAGAACCGATCAGTCTATGGTTCAGTTTAATCAAGGCACGTTACCACCCATCTGATGGGTTTCGGGAGTATAATTCGCAAGTTTTAAACTGATGGATAAATAAAAATCAATCAAAAAGATAGGATATTTCACTAAAAAAAAAAAAAAGCTCTCCTGCCACGACTCAGCAGATATCCAGCCTACTTAGTCCAAAGATTCTCTGTGCCCTAATTATCACTGTATGTGTGTGTGTCTGTGTGTGGAGGATGTACACCGTGTATATGTGTCACTGTGTGTGCGCATGTGTGTGTGTGTGGGTGTGTGTGTGTGTGGTGTGTGTGTGTGTGTGTGTGTGTGTGGTGTGCGGGTGTGTATGCATCCATGCGCACGCGAGTGCGCGCGCACGCGGGCGGCGCGCGCGCTGTCTGTGTGTGTGTGTGTGTGTGTGTGTGTGTGTGTATGAGTATGTGTGTGTGTGTGTGTGTGTGTGTGTGTGTGGGGGTGTGTGTTGTGTGTGTGTGTGTGTGTGTGTGAGCGTGATTTGCAGGTTTGTGTGAGCATGCTCTTGCATGCATGCATGAATGTGCGTGAGTGCACGCGCGGGCGCTAGCGTGTTTGTGTGCGGGGTCGTGCGTGCACGCGCGCACGCGTGTGTGTATAGTGTATCTGTGTGCCTATGTCTATGGCAAGTACATGCATAATATTAAGTAAGTGTGTAGTGTGGTGTGTGTGTGTGTGTGTGTGTGTGTGTGTGTGTGAGAGAGAAGAGGAGGGGAGAGAGGGAGAGGGGAGGAGAGAGGGAGAGGAGAGAGAGAGAGAGAGAGAGAGAGAGATGAGAGAGAGAGAGATCAGCTGAAATACATGTAGTACACGTAGGAAGGGAAAAATAGAGCGCAGGGAACTGGTTTTGGGAGGATGACATGCCTAGTGTGGGGTAGGTGGGCTGAGGGAAGGGGTGTCACACACCGCATTCGCGTCACCCTCAATTGCAAACACAGCATATTCACTCAGTACGCAGGCATCTGCTCCATTCATTCAAAAGGAGAGACTGGAGAACAAGAATCCACTTTTTTGTGCTCCCTTTTGCCCAACAAAAATCACAATGACAAATGAAACCGCTGAGCAAACACAACATGCAAGTCTTCGAACAACTTTCGTTCCGATTTTTCCACAAAACACTTCCAGCACATTCCTACCTACTACTGGGGATATTAAGTGAAAATCTTTACAAACAAATATTAATCTCAAGAAGCATTTTTTTTAAAAATAAATCAATTAAAGCGTTTTTACAAAATGTTTGCTCATAAAAACAAATATCATTCCGTTTACCATTTATTATTTATTAGTGACATCGATCGTTTGCATTCACTTATGAATAATTTAGCTTTTGTTTTCGTGTATTTTATTTCCATGTAAAAACTCAACCCATGGGGAATCAATATCATAACAACAACAAAACAAACGTCCCCAGCAAAGGTCTGTCTTGCACTATTTTGTCACCGAACACTCTTTTTTCTGGTCGCTTTGAAGACAGAATATCTTGTCATGACAAAGGGCGCTGCCTCATCCTCCGGATTCCCCTCAGTGACATTGTCCTCATTCCCCATCATGGTGGTTCACCTCATGCACAGCCAAACCAGTTTCTGTTCCTACCTCAGCCCCAGTACTGGACATCACTCGGAAGTCATCTTTTTCAGGTCGTCATGAGGAAACCCACTAGAGGCGGTTACCCGTCGGAAACAGATGCTGAGTCTACGTCGGTAAAAAAAAAAACAGGGTTTCGTTTCTTTTCCAGCATATTTTACAATGTCGACTTTAAACTTTGCCTACTGCACACTACAGTACTGGCCACTATCCTACTTGTCCCACACTAAAGGGCATTTTCAGATTTGTTAAGGCTTTTCACCCTCTTGGACTGAACTGTATTTAAGAATTCTATGATGTCTCTTCTGATGATGCTATGTTCCAGTGTTTTTTTCATTGGGTTTTGTGTGCTCACTGGGTCGAGAAAATCGGACCATCAAGGAACATTATATCTACTTTATCGGAACCAGGTCAGGAATCTTTCGATTGTAAGAGGTTCGGTGGTCACTCGGATTACAACGATGCCGAGAAGAACTCTGAGGACTGTTATGCTATGTGGCTCGACATACCCTGAAAAACGTAAGTTGATATATGTGTATTCGAGCATGAGCGAGTGTGTGTGTGTGTGTGTGTGTGTGTGTGTGTGTGTGTGCGTGCGTGCGTGCGTGCAGTTGCGTGCGTGCGTGCGTGCGTGTGCTTATGTGTGTGTGTGTGTGTGCGCGGCGCGCGTATGTGTGTGTGTGTGTGTGGGTGTGGTGTGTGTGGGTGTGTGTGTGTGTGCGCGTGCGTGCGTGCGTGCGCGCTCGCGCGCGCGCGCGCGCGCGCGTGCGTGCGCGTTATGTGTGTGTGTGTGTGTGTGTGTGTGGTGTGTGTGTGTGTGTGTGAAATATAATAAGACTAGAAAATAGAATACATTTTTGATTGTCCATGAAAACCTCGGGGTTTTATGATACCAAAAACATGGAATCAGAGAAGAACCAAAACAATCATACACAAATTTCCCTGAATGATGGGACTGAGCATTCTCTTATAGTCATTAACTGGCTGCGGAACAATATTTGAAGCATTAATATTAAGACATTGTAATGCTCTTCATTTAAAAGGTTTCTGTTTGCATCAAACCTTTCACAGTGATCAAGAAAATGAACTTCGGTCTTCCAATACATTACAATGTATTGCCCAAAGTCTTTGATCTTCTAGACACATGTTACATATCGTCCCTTTGTCTATTCGTAAGTCGTGTGCACTGATCCGAAAAGTCTTGTTAACGCTAAGTCTGTGGCCTCGCGGATCTGTAACAGAGATTAATAATTTTGTGGTCATATTCTTTTTGCGATGTGTTTGTAAAAATTAATTTGTGTGTGTGGTGTGTGTGTGTGTGGGTGTGTGTGGTGTGTGGTGTGTGTGTGTTTGTGTGTGTGGTGTGTCGTGTGATGTGTGTGGTGTTTGTGTGTGTGTGTGTGGTGTGTGTGTGTGTGTGTGTGTGTGGTGAGACTTCGTGTAACTATCTACAAAGTTCATTAAAGGAATTATGGCACAAGAAATGAACTAGCAAAAATCCTGCGGATAATCAACGGATGCTAACACTACGCGCGCCTTTCTACACTAAAAAATTTTATGAAAAGAAACATCTATTGATTACAACCAATGTAGCACAAAACACGTAGCTGACATGTTTAAGCGTGATAAAGTTCTAATGTAAGATAGGAGTTTGGAATTTGATAACGAGATTTTGCTTTTCATGGGTTTTGATATATTCGATGAAAGAGAATATGTCTATGTATCAATTAGAAATGCATGGCAGATGTTTGGAATTAAACCGTATACAGAACACTCATTTGGTGGAAAAGCAGTTAACCACTGCATACTTCTCGGAATCGCTCAGCCGTTTTCAGTTTTGCTGGTCTGTTACACTATTCGCTTCCTTTACTTCCAAACCATGATCATTCAATCGTTACCAAAATATACTGTTTGGAGTGTTTTGTTTGTGAAGGTGCTGCTTGCGCCTCTATATTTCCTACAGCTCTGTTAGAGCACAAAGCTAATGAAAGAGCCTTTTTCGCGTGTATTAAACCAGAAACTAGAATGCATGCATTTCTTCTTGTATTTCATTTACATGTAGAATATTTAAAATCGATGTCATATACGGCCGGTGTCCTGATTTTACTCTACATTGAGAGACCACAATAATTAGAGAGGTTTCATGCCATAACGTTTATCCAAAGGTCCTTGCTGCTGAGATACGTCGCTTGTAAATATATTCTTTGGCCTGCGTGAGACAGGAGTTCAACAGAAAATCACCTGACTCCAAATGCTCGGAGTTTTCGAAAGACGTTTTTTGTGAGGAAAAAAGCCGCGATGTAACAGAAGCGAAATTATTGAATCAGCCAGGTCCCGTTTATCTATCTGTCTGTCTGTCTGTCTGTCTGTCTGTGTCCGTCTGTCTTTCTCCTGCCTGTATCTGTGTGTGTGTGTGTGTGTGGTGTGTGTGTGTGTGGTGTGGGTGTGTGTGTGTGTGTGTGTGTCCGGTGTGTGTGGTCTTGGTGTGCGCAGCTATTAGCTCTTACCTTCCTACCATGATATCAAATATCTCTATTTCAACTGACCTTCTTCTACCTCCTACCATCCTCCATCCTCTCCGGTTTTATCCTACAAGGAAAGGTTTTGGAATGTCCAAACCCAAAAAAGGGTGACAGAGAACGATTAACGACCATGGACCATATTGTAGTAGTAGTGCGAATTTTTGTGTTGTTGCGGATGCTGTTGTTGAGTTTTGGGTTAGTGTTGTGTGTTTTGTTGTTGGTTGTTGTGTTGATGATGATGATGTGTTGTTGTGTTGTTTGTAATGTTTGTTGATGATTATATAATGATGATTGAGATGATGATGATGATGATGATGTGTTGTTGTGTGTTGTTGTGTTGTTGTTGTTGTTGTTGATGATGATGATGTGATAT
>JADBJO010030311.1:0-7500 GCA_016801955.1 Conus betulinus | reverse complement strand
GCATTTCATGAATAACACTATTAAAATACTTTTGTTGCACAAAAAACTTCTATTAACTTTATCAAAAGATTTCTCATAATTTACAAATAGAAAACTCTAAAAGCAGAAGGCCTTTTTTTTTTATCTTTTTGTGAGAACAAATGTCAGCAAGAGGAGGAAGCATAAACGTTCGTCTTTGATGGATGGGTTCGCTCAAACCCCGCCTGTTCGTGTTTAATGGTCGAATTTTCAGGGTTGTGTGAGCGGGGTGATTAAGAATTTAATCATTAAGGATATACGTGTGCCACTTAAGAAATAGTGACGGGTATTTATACTACAGTAATTGCTAGAGTCGCTTTCAAAAAATTCAAATGTCACCCAGAATACTAGTGTGTTTGTTTTTTTTCTCGAGTTTGAGGCCGTTTCATAGTTTTCCGATTATGCTTTCACGCCTCCTCTTGTTAAATTTATATGTTTTCAATCAAATCTGTCCGGTCCTTTTTGAAATGCTTGTTTACTTTTTTTTTCATATACTGCCACTGCTTGTTCACGATTATTGTAAGACTTTATCACGTAACCAAACCTCTTTGCCTTGAAAAAGCCTTACATTTCTTCTCGCACTGGATTTCAAACATGCACATGCTTTTTCCTGCCTTTTGCAGGTACTCGTTAGCTCCCCACACATTGTCAGGAAAATGGTCCAGTTTCACTATCACCCTGTTTTCAAATGCCATTCACTTTATACACATATTATCAGAATGTTTATTCTAAATGAAATTGCTATTAGGAGCATTGAACAAACTGCCATTTAATTGTTCTGTTTCTCTGGTTTTTATTAGTATCGAAAGCTGCCATAATTGAGGATTCTTTATCTGTGTACACTTTAGGCCTACATGGGACTGGTGTATTTTCACAATTTTTTTCCATGAAGAAATTTCCACATCAAAACACACTTCATTACGTCAAGGAATGTACACTCGTTACGATGATTATGCTGACATAAAATCATTCACACTAAATGTTCGTTTAACTGGACAGTGCACATCAGAGTACGCTGCAAAAGTTCAAGGACTTGGAAATCAGCCAGAAAAATGTGAAAGGCCTGCATTTGATTTTACTTTGGGAAAGAAGCAGTCCGGTGTTGCTTAATCGGCAAGAAAAAGTGCGGATATATAATTTCGATGAGATGCCACACATATTTAGAGAGAGCAGATTCATGAGAACGTCATCTGATAATATGTTAACCCCCTTTGTCATATCACTGGCTTAGCTATCTTTGCCAGTTTCATGGACATTGTACCCACCCACACCGCCACTGCTGATCTCGTTACCCTGGGCAAAAATAAAACTTTCGTTTCACTTTCGTTTCTCTCTCTCTCTCTCTATCTCTCTCTCTCTCTCTCTCTCTCTCTCTCTTCTCTCTCTCTCCTCTCTCCTTGACCACCTCACTCAGCCCCACCACTCCCATATACTGTGGCCAAAGGCCGACGTGCATTAAAATTCTTAGTTCTGATCTCTCTCTCTCTCTCTCCTCTCTCTCTCTCTCTCTCTCTCTCTCTCTCTCTCTCTCACACACACACACACACACACACACACACACACCCACACACACACACACAACCACACACACACACACACGCACAATAGCATCATGGATCCTGATGACTCGGCTTTAAGAAGCGTGTGTGTGTGTGTGTGTGTTGTGTGTGTGTGTGTGTGTGTGTGTGTGTGTGTTGTGTGTGTGTGTGTGTGTATGTGTGTGTGTGTGTGTGTGTGTGTGTGTGTGTGTTCAGGCGAGCGAGGGATATAGCCCAGTGACCCTTCTTCTGCTCCCACCCCTCCCTGGTTCTTCAGTGCTGGTGCTGATGACGATGTGCACCCATGCCCATTCTGCTGAACTCAATACACAAGAACCTGTGCTCACGAAGGGGTCTTTATGATTTGATTTGTTGCTTTTGTTGCTGTTTATAAACTTCGGATTTTGCCTAACTTTGATTTGTGTTCCAGAGTTCTAATTCCGAGTTTTTCCCCAGTTATTTTCAATGCAAGGAATCGTCGTAAATGTCATTTGTTTGTCATGTTAACCAAGGTGAGATACTAACGTCGAATGTTCAGTTGTTTAAGACGTTATTCAGGCAACTTAACTCTGACCCACGGTAAAGCTGCTCTCCTTCCACCACCACTCTCTCATGAGTGTGTTGATGAGAGTAGACGGGGTGCATAGGGGAGAGGGCAGGTGATGGAGGAGTGAGGATGGGTGTAAGATTCAAACTACTCCCCATACATATGCTGTGTACGTTTGCTGATGACTGTAGGTTTGGGTTTCAGGAGACGTCACTCCCCGTCCCCTTGTTCAAATTGTGGAAGGGAAGGGGGTGGTGGTGGTTGTGGTGGTGGTGGTGGTGCCACACTGCCCAAAGCTCTGCTCCAGCTATCCACCACGCAAGCATTTGCCATGGACTGATCAGGGTAAAGAGAACCCACTCAGTTTCGGTACATGTGCAAGATACGTTTGTTGAACGGGTATGGTTTAAACTCCAATACAAACTTAGCAGTCGAGACGACTTCTGTCACAACGTTATACAGGAAAGCAAGAGCCAGACATAAGAGCAAAAGATCCTCCTCTCCCGTGTAGTCATGCGGTCAGTACTGGCGTGTATTCAGGCATGGTTGCACAACTACTCCCACCCAGCTGTAAGTGGCATTTGTGCTAGATGTGTATAAGGGGAGGGGGAGGGGGGATTGTGGGTTACGGCATATGTCTGAAATTGCTTCACCTCTGGTGTAGTTTGACTTTCTTCAAATGAGCGTGGCTTGCTATATTATGACTGAAACCATTCCCCCAGGAGGTGAGTTTAGACATAAGTCCTAAGTCAACTGCTCTAGACAACACAAACACGCACAGGCTGGGTTGAATCTTGATGCAATTTGTCAACATCAAGACTGCTGATTTTGTTTATAGATCATCTTGTTTATTACCCTTTCAACATCATTTCTGATACTGCTGTGGGGAAAAACTACTGAGTCATACTGAGTGTTCTCCTGGTTTCTTTTCATCTTGTTCACTTGCTCATATTGTTAGACGCCAAATAAGAGAGCAAGCCAACAGAACTTGATCATGGTATGACCTTGCAGAGATGACATTGATAAAACCCTTTGTTTACTGTTACAACTAAGCAAAGTATTGTCAGTTGTATCCAGATTTGCCAGGAACATATCTAAATGACACGCTGTAAGAGTTGCTTGCTAAAATCAGACGGACTGTGACTTGTATGTAGAACAAAAACTGTAGAAAATATGAAAGTGTGGCGCTGTTTGATCTTCATGTATTGTAAAGAAAAGTTTCGCTGTTGACATTGTTCCCTTTTCCTGTACAGAGATAAATGACATCCTCGTCCGTGACAATGACGTCATCAGGAGACTGTTTAGCAACGTTGGTGAATACTCTTACGTTTTGATCCCCACTAAAAGCTTTGAAATCAATGAAGCTGGCAGACACCCTGACGACCAATGGTGGTATTCCCCCCGTGTAACCTGATGACATGGTCAACAACCTCTGCCAAAACGTCAAGCTGTTTTTTTCCCTGAGATTCAAATTATGCCATATTTGTTTCAATTTGATTACATAGTCCAGAGGAATAGTAAAATATACTTCAGAACCAGCCTTTAAATAATGTAGTCCCATTCAATTATTCCTCTGTATAGGATGGACTATAGACTATTAATCACTTGATCGATCTGCATATACCTGCGCAGAAGGCACGGCCTAACACGAGCTTTAAAGGTAATTTATTCATGTCAGTCATGCATTTTCCAGGTTTAGTTTGTAAAGAATCAAAATTTTTTTTCCATAAAGTAAAAAGAAAACTAGAATGCTGGTATAGAGCTAGCTCTTTTTCTTGTTATCATGTTTTGCCTTTCTTTTCAAGTTGTTGATTATATTTGGCTGTTATGACATTAAAGATTAGAGATTCCTTCATCTGCTGTGTGTGTGTGGGTGTGTGTGGTGTGTGTTGTGTCACTGGTGTGGGAATGGGGGTGTTTTCCTGTTGCTTTTTTTGCGCTCAGAGTGAAGAGTAACCCAGGACAGCAACACACATAGTTTTTGTAAAACTACAATCAGCATGCAAGCGTTCGTAAATAACAGGTCAAGCAGGCTATTCAGGTGAATAAGAAGCATAAAGGCAAAAATCGCAGACTGAAATCGTCTTTCCCTCCAATAGGCAACAGTAACTTTCTCAGCGCCTAGTAGACCTTTCTTTAAGAAAAAAAAGTAATTTTTTTTTTGCATATTTTGTGACTTGATAGGTTGATATGAGGAAATTGTTTTAGAAAGTATGAATAGAAAGAAGAAAAAAAATGTTGTTGATGAGTGATCGGAAAAGGAGGTGGCTTAACTAGTTATAGCGCTATTGATGCAAAACAGTGTGTTTGTTAATAGCGCTATGATGCAAAACATTGTTGTTTATTGTGCTAATTTTATTATGATACACATGATAGTAGTACTCCGGAAGTGAGCAGTGGAAACTATCATATATCAATGGTTGGAAGTCTGTTGATAAGTATTTAAACCATCCTTTGAAATGAATAATGAATATCTATGCATTTATAACAGATGTGTAGAAATCATTCCTGGATGTGTATATAGGGCTATACTGTTACTCATGAATAATTTTATGAATGGAGATCATTCTCTGAGATGTACTGATTAAGTGAAATGAGAAAAATACTCTTTTCTTGAAAGAACAAAGGAAATAATTTCTTACATGCAATGATTTCGAAAAAGAGAATGTCTACTGTGGTATTGTAATGAAACTTTCCTGGTTTTCCTGTGGGTATTTTTTCCTCAAGTTCTGGTGAAATATAAAGTAACTGTTGGTTATGATATATTAATAACCATGATGAATGATAGCGATGTTGTAGTAGCCAGATAATCAAGGTAGTTTTTCAGTTCCCCCAGGTAAAGTCGTTGCCCTGATTTGACCGGGAACTGGCTGCCATTGTTAGAGGGTCTGGGCCTAGCCGACGTCCTATCCCTGTCTCCACCCTGCTGGGGTGTGGAGAGGTGCACCGTGGGAGTTGACAGTGACCCGATCTGCCACTGCGCCCGGGTCTGGGGCGTAGCTGAGATCTACCCCTGTCTCCACCCTGCTGGGGTGTGGAGAGGTCGACGTGGGAGTCGACAGTGTCCCGATGTGCCAGCTGTTGTTGTATGGTGACGCCCTTTTTATGATTTTCCAGGATATGTTATAGTTGATTTTTTGTCTTTAAGTCTCCAATATATTTGTGGAGACTTAAAGACAAAAAAAAACAAACTATAACATATCCTGGAAAATCATAGAAAGGGGCATCACCATACAACAACATTTCTAAAAGATGCAACCTATGTTCAACAGAAAAATGGTTAGTACTATGCAAACCACACTTAGCAACTCTAAATACTAAAGTAGAAATAGTAAACAACTGCAGGCACAAATGGAAATCGTTGTCAGCAACGCACCCTGAACTGTAAACAACCTGAAAACCGAACAACACGTGCAGCCAATCCGCACGTGTAAACAGTGACATTGGCCATATAACACCGGCAGTAGACAACCCAAAACCATCCTGAGGAGAGCCAGCGCTCGAAACAGACCTGTCGATTTTTATACTTCCTTTTACCATTCTGTTTTAACATATATTATATATATATATATATATATATATATATATATATATATATATATTATATATATATATATAATGAATTGTACGCATGGGGTTACGACGTACGTTATTTTTGCTGCATTGATATTTTTGTGTATTTGTGTTCTGATGGCTTGGGCGGCATAAAAAACAGAACGTTGACTTGTTGCCTGGCTATCCATGTTTCGAATGGTGTGGGTGTCTGCCAATTAAAAATCGCACACGCATCAAATTTCTGAGAGTCATACAAACAGACACGCGCCCCAACGCATCCGTAACAATCACAAGGAGCTAATGTAAAGCTCTCTGCATCTTGAATCACACGTGACATTGACACCGATTTCAAAGCTACGGGGACCAGTACTATGCAATTTAGCAAGGGAAGGATCTTTGTATGATCGTGCCTGTACAACCGTTCACTGATGCTGAAAGCTTGATGCTGGTGAATCTTCCTTGACATCACCACGTGTATCAGACTTTCTTATTGTCACTAAACACCATTAAAGGATTTATGGACACAAGAAAGCGATGATCAAACAACTCATCGTCCAAGGAAATAATAATTTGTTCTTTTTACATACAAAGTCATTATGTAAAGCAGTCATATACATATTTCGCAATTTCAACCTGAAGGTCATCATTAGACATCAAAGTACTTATTTTCAATGAGGTAGCATCGTATATATCCATTTTGTTTATGATACGTTTTTTTAAACGTATTCCTAATTTTATCGTAACGTTTACAAGAGTCTAAGAAATGTACCTCGTCTTCTATTATATTGCAAGTTCTTTTAAAGCCAGTTTACTAGCCCTCGATTTAATATATCAAGGAAAACGTTCTAAAAAGCTGCGGCCGAGAATTTATTGTTGATTGGTATATAGCCCAGTCGGCCGCAACTGGCTGTATCAGTGCTGTCACCACATTAAAATATATCCTCACAAGTCATAGGGAAAAAAATCCTTTACACAAGTCTTTAAAAACATACCTTCCAAAAACACACCGGAAATGGAAAAAAAAAAAAGTTTTAATTTTGTTGATTAAAGCAGACGTAAAGTTATAAGGCGGTGGTGCGAATTTTCTCTGGGAGGTGAAACATGACAACTGGAAGTGCTGGCTACATTCACACTGAGTCGTTGGACTTGCGGCTCAGGAACAGGCACAATGACTGACAGGAACACAGCCTCAATGATGAACACTTTTCAATGCGTAACGCACGGAGCAGGTGTCCACCTCCCTTCCACTCCGCAGTGAGTTTGAGGCTTGAATCCTGATTCTCCAGAGAAAACATCATTTAGCGTCCATCACGCAGCATACAAGTAATGCATGCAGAGAATCCAAGCAAAAAAAAAGTCATATTTAGCACAATTCTGCCGAGCGATCCATTTTAAAATTAGTGATAAAAGAAGACATTATCGCAGACATTACAAGTGGCCGGTATATAATTATGGGAAGTACAAGCACCTCAGCACTAGTGACATGGACTTCAGACTCAGCTTTTGTAACGGCACAGTTACACACTGCATCCTACACACGAGCACTGCATTGTTTCCATGTGACAAGACGTAGATATAAGAGCTTTTGGACTGCAACTCCAACTCAGGGGTATGCACTGGCACTTGTGTGATCGTTTGCAAAAGAGGAACATTAAACACAAAAAAAAGGAAGAGGAAAAAACATATGCGAGGCTATGACCTCCATCCTATTAACACACACCACACACACACACACACACACACACACACACACTAACACTAACACTGACACTAACACACTACTGTTTTCTGGAATGGTCATGTACGCCTGGCGCAAGGACAGTGAAGATGTACAAGACGGCA
>JADBJO010030310.1:2500-18036 GCA_016801955.1 Conus betulinus | reverse complement strand
GTGTGTGATATTGAAGTTGAATAATATTTATGCCTACTAAAAGGATTAAAGTTACTTTGAATGAACGAACACTTGCGATCAACTGTGTCTCACAATAAGGCCAAATCTGAAATTATAACGTTTTATGTGTGCGTGTTGGTTTCTTCCTTTTTCATTTTTTCTTTCTTTCTTTTCTTTTCTTTTCTTTTCTTCAACAACAATTTTTCTGTGGAAATGTCACTCTTGTCAAACAGTTTGAAGAACACTTTTGTGATTGTATAAATTAAACAGTTCCTCTGTTCTCTTGTGCAATGACACGTCAGGAGATGGGGAAAGACATGTTCTGATCCTCACGTTCTTCTCTGAACTTGTAGCATGGAAACTAGTTCATTTATGCAAAGTTCTGCATCTTTGAAAAAAAAAGATCTATGATGTTATTTGACTGGAAACTATTTTACACACACACTCACGCACACACACACACACTCACTCACACACACACACACACACACACACACACACGCACACACTTACACACACACACACACACACACACACACACACACTGTCGTATGAGTTCGTTATCTTGTGAATGTCAATGTTATGTCGTTGAATGCAACGTTCCTGAAATAATACATACTTTAGTGAATGTTACAGAAAATCAGATACTGATTTTTGACGCTGATCTGCACTATGTGCGTGCGTGCGTGCGTGCGTGCGTGCGTGCGTGCGTGCGAGTGTGTGTGTGTGTGTGTGTGTGTGTGTGTGTGTGTGTGTGTGTGTGTGTGTGTGTGTGTGTATGTGTGTGTGTGTGTGTGTGTGTGTGTGTGTGTGTGTGTGTGTGTGTGTGTGTGTGTGTGTGTGCATGTGTGCGTGTGTATGTGTGTGTGTGTGCGTGTGTGCGTGAGGTGGGGGGGGCGCGTGCGCCTGTGTGTGTGTGTGTGTGTGTGTGTGTGTGTGTGTGTGTGTGTGTGTGGGGGGGGGGGTGAGGGGGCAATGCGTCTATACACATTATGTGTGTGACGAACCTGTCTATGTGTGTGCATTACAGCGACAGTGTTTAACAGCAAAAAAAAAAAAAAAAAAAATAAAAGGTCTATACACATTATGTGATATTAAGACGAACCCGGTATATCTATAAGAATAGCAAAAACAAGTTCACAGCAAAACAGAAAATAGGAATTTGATGCAATGAAACAGCAATTTTACACATTAGTGATAAATCGGTTACAACTGTATCCAGAGAACAATTAGGTAGAGGTGGTAGATAAGGTTTTAACTGCTTACAGTGGAAAAGTATGTGGGAAATTTGTTATCTTTTCACCACAAAGGTATGTTATATTTTTTTTTTAAAAAAACGATTTCTTAAAAGCGTTTAGTTTGATCTTATATATTAGCGAAATCATGATCCGAGAAAAAACGGCAAACTACATTGATAAAAAGAATGAAGTGTGTCAAAGTTTAATAGCTGGTTTATGCGTGTATCAAGAGAACATCCCGAATTCTTTTGTTGTTTTTTCCTAAAATGTTTCCAGCATGCATTTTCTAGAAGACTGTATCCCTCATGGATAGACAATGGGATACTGATAACCTTCGACCCCGCTAGTATTTTCGCTCCCCGTTTTGCTGCTCTGTCTACTCTCTCATTAAACTGAATCCCACAATGAGAAGGAACCCAACAGAAACTAATTCTTGTACCCCTAATAATCAAGAAATGTATTAGGTGATGAATATCTGTAATCAGATCTTGTCTTACTATAGGGTTTGTTTTACTTAAGGCGAATAAAACCGACTTTGAATCGACACAAAAGGGACTTGGAATATTGGATTTGAAAAGTCAAGTAGAAAATACAAAACCCATTAGAATGGCAGTTAGTTCTGCTGTAAAAAATAGATCTCTGTTTTTTCCAAGATAATAAGATTTTTCAATTTTCAATGAAGGAATTGTAAATGCAGCACCTGCTTCTTTGGTATCCAAAAGAGACCCATCTGTATAAATTTTAAGATGAAAGGGATACGAATTTTCAATATACTCTTTTACTATTTGGCCTATCAGGTTTTCATTGTCACTTTTTTTTCATCGACGTATGGCTTATATCAAATGATGCTCTTTTAAGTTCCCATGGCGGGCTGGGAGATGCGGGAAGTTTAGGTCGATTTATATCGTTGAAGTTAACTTTTGACTCACTGAACAGATCTGAAGTGAAAGTTCCAATAGTTGTGAGTGAAAAAATTGATTTTTGCCCTTTTGGGAAAGCTAATGTCAGATCTCAAACTGACTTCGTTCTCAACGTTGCTGTCACGTGTTGAAATTCGTAGGACATATTTTTGCAACAGCAAGCCGTCGATGTTCATCTAATGGTAATACTCCTACTTCGTTATATGTTCCCAAAGATGATGCATGATACGGCACACCAAGAGCCAGTTTGAAAGCTTTGCAATCCAAACTTTGCATCTTATTAAGTAAACTTTTCGGAGCACTGAAAAAGGCTTCCTGCCCGTAAGAGAGTCTAGAACGTATCAGTGACAATGCAAGCTGTTTCAGTACATTAGCATCTTGGCCCCAGTTTTGTTTCTGTATGGATCTGGCCCCACTATTAAAAGTAGAAGATTTGTTTTTTTCCGGTGATAGCATTAATCCATTCTCCTTCATGTAGTTACTTAGTTTATCGAGTTCCAGTTGATATAATTTTTTTTAAATAGTTAAGCTGTCTTTTGGGAGTTTTCCTTTTCATAGTAACTTTCATCCACATAACTATGTCATCTGCATATTGTACTAGGACAACATTATTCGATACAGACTGTGGCAAATCATAGAGCAAAATATTGAATAAATAAGGGGCAATAACTGACCCCTGTGGGATTCCCATTTTAGGAAATCGTAGTGTGGAATACTTGTTGCCAACATTTGTCTGCATGCTTTCTTTCAGATAAAAAGTTCTTAATATAACCATATATATTATCACCAGAAAGACCAATACTTTTTAGTTTGTATAGTAATCTATCATGCCACACGTGATCGTAGGCTTTCTTTATATCAAAGAATGTGGCCAGTATATTTTTTCCTACGAGCAAACTGATGTTTAATCTGCGTAGTCAGTTTAACTAAATGGTCAACTGTACTTCTCCCCTTCCTAAAACCAGCTTGGTTAGTGGGAATAACTCTTCTTTTATCACAGTAATGAATTAATCTATTTAGAACTATCTTTTCTAGCAGCTTCCCTGTGTGTGATGTTAGAGCAATAGGTCTATAATTGTTTATATCTTTTTTTGACTTTCCTTTGTTTAGATATTGGAACTACGATTGAGTGCTTCCATATTTGGGGAATACAGCCCTCATTCCAGCATTTCTGTAATAATTCGTGCAGTAGTATTATCCAGTTATCTGGCAGATGTTTTAAATAGAATGATGGATATTGCATCTACTACTCCAACAGCTGTTTTCTTAGCGCTTGAAGAAAATAGAGTATCTTTTAGTTCTCTTAAAGTAATTGGAGCGTTGATATATAATTTGCGTTATCTGCTACAGGATCTTTGTACATATCTTTTTGGGCCTCATTTACCCTAAACGTTCTGATTTCATGTGGAAGTTTACTAGGAAGCATTGTATCCGAAAAGAGTCAGCGAACGACTCAGCTTTTTGTAAGTTTGTAGGAAGATCATTGCCTTCAATCCTGATTGGATATAATGGTAGATGTATCCCATTTTTCATATCATTAAATTTTTTCCATATCTTTTGTATGTCTTTATGGCTGTAAACCTCATCTGTGCAAAACGTAGCCCAGTACTGCCGTTTCACTTGTGCTATGGTTTTATTACTGAGTGAATTTGCTTTCCTAAGTGGAATGTGATTTTCTGTTTTTTTTATCCTGTAAGTAAACTTTGAATAAACGTTTCTTTTCATTTACAACTTTTCTCACAGACTTCATTCCACCAGATGTTTCCCAGATGTTTGTTAGACTTCAAATTAGAATACTTGGGTATGGAACAGTCAGCGGCTTGCAACACTGTGTCCGTGAACTTTGAGTAAAAAGTATTGATATCATCATCTCTTATGTCATTAGTATTTTGTGATTTCAGAATATTTTGAAATAAGTTCCAATCAGCACAGTTATAGTATATTTTGCTATGACATCTTCATCTGCACTTTCCTGGGCTAGTTTATCATTTAGCGTGATAATAATGGGTAGATGGTCACTTCCTAAGCTATCTGTAGATGTCAGCGTAAAACCTGGTGACGTCAGTTTGAAAATACGCAAAAGTCATGAGCACCAGAACGAAGAACAAGACATACCGGTGGTCACTTTTCTACACGACTCAGTGCTTAATGGAGTTGACACGGATAGACTAGGATACTCGTATGGTTTTGATGCATTTTCCTTCAAGGCTCAGACGTCGAATGATCTAGGGAAGCAAGAGTCCTCTGTTTTTTCTTCAAAGAAATCGCCAGAAGCCATTGTCATCCACTGTGGAGTCAATGATATTAAAAAGTCTGACCCCAAAATCTGCAGCAAAATCTTCGCCGATTCCATCAGAGTCATATCTTCCAGACATCCTAAAACGAAAATCGTTGTCAGCAAAATGGCGCCTCTACGAGATACTGAGTTGGAAACCAAACGTGAACTATTCAATGCTTTGGTCTCCACAGAACTGTTTGGGATGGAAAGAGTCTCTTTCGTCAACCATGGCAACATGCAGACCAGAGGGCTGAAGAAAGACGGGATTCATCCAACAGCAAGAGGGGCCAGTGTCCTTGCGGGAACCCTGGGCCGACACCTGAGACAGCTGTTCTGGGAGCAGCCGAAGAAAACTTTAAGGCGTCCACGTCATCAGCTACCCAGACGCTTCTACCAAAACTCCAGCTTTTCACACTGCTTTGGGGAACGGAACCCGTGGCAGAATCCCTTTGATGTACTGAGAGACTGGTTTTAAAAACTGAACTAATCCAGTATTGACATTGCTTTAACTGCGGACAGCAAAGGACCGTTCCGTTGACTTTGCAACTAGTTATATCCGCTGCGTTTATTCTTTGTGCATCGGTATTATATTTAGAACCCCCCCCCCCCCCCCCCATCTCTCTCTCTCTCTCTCTCTCTCTCTCTCTCTCTCTCTCTCTATCTATCTATTTTCAGTATCTCTGTCACGTATTGATATTTATTAGTATACTTCATCGGTATATGTTGTATTGTTATTGTCTTTTCCCCAAGTTTTCCTAAGAACTGTTAATAGCTATGGGAGAAACAAAAAGCTATAAGTATTATGCAATGGAATTGCAGGTCTTTACATACAAACCTGTCTTACCTTATTCAACATCTTGCCTCTTTCAGGTATCAGATTCTCATTTTACAGTCGTTAAATGTCACTCGAACTAAATTGCCCAAACTGTCGAACTTCTACTATCCTCCAGTTTGTGAAAAGATGGATCAAGAAGGAAAAGTTCAAACAGCTATTTATATTCATGATAAGATGAATTACACCAAATGCCTATCGCCAGCACCAGTGAATATATCGAATCTATACTCCTGTGCAGCCAAAGTTAAAATTAATGAAACGTGCGCGCGTGTGTGTGTGTGTGTGTGTGTGTGTGTGTGTTAATTATGCTCCTTTTCTTTGAATGAAAAACGTTGATATTCTGTTTATAATATTTTCTTAAATGTCAGTACAACCACGAGTTAATCTGACGATAAATTGGTTTCGGTCAGTCAGTGTCTGTGTTCAGTTAAGGTTTAAGGTTCGTTTAGGTTTCTTTATGTTCAGTCATGTTCCACTTGGATTCCTTAGAGATGTATCATGCTTTTTAATTCCAATTTTAGGTATTTCGGACTGGTATCTCGGTGTCTGTTTCTTTTGATTGTTTTTAACGTGAGTGAAAGGGTAATTTAGAAAAGAAAGAATCTGAGATGTTTGAAACGTGAGAAGTCATTTTCCTTTGTTCTCATGCCTATTATCAGTCTGGTGTTTCATTTCAAATTGCTTACTGTGTGACTTTTTTTTGGTCTATAATCTGTCTTTCTAGCATTCAGTCTAGAGAAAAAAGGAAACGTATTCGAAAAACAAACTATTTGATTTGAATTGTGATTAGTGTTTTTGAAAATGGTTTGCTTTCATTGGAGGGTCTATATACGAACACAGCGTCACTGGCGTGAGAATCAAGAAGTTTGTATGAATTATTTTCTTTTGGAAACAAAAAAAGCAATAGTCCTCCAAAGGAAACAAACGGTACACAAGATCACAATTCCACTCTGAAGAGTGGAATTGTGATCTTGTGTATTTTCTTTTGGTTTCGTTTCCCCTTTCGGCTACAGATATGTATGTCCCCGTGTGTTTTTTCTGTCCGCCTGTCTGGCTTTACACGATGCTCGCTTGCACACTGTGCATTACTTTTGTCACGTAAATTGGAAAGGTTGATGACTAATTCATCGAGTTAAGATGGGGCTTAATTCGAAGTCGATAAACTTGGAGAACATTAAACAGACTACCTCATTTAACAGTCTTTTTGTCCTTTTTTTTTTTTTTTACTCGTCTGCCTAACCCTCTGTTTTTTAATTTCGTTGTGTGTATCCCCCCCCCCCTCTCTCTCTCTCTCTGGCTTGTGCACACACACACCATACATGCGTTTGTATTACAAAAAAATCTGTTATTTGTTTTCCCAGTTGATTTTATAACTATTCAAATTGCAGTACAAAGACGAATCATTTTCTGTTTACATAAAAGCGAGAATCATATATATTTTCATGAAGTCAGTATCAACTCATACATGATGTGTCTGAAAAAAGGGTAATAAAAAGGAGGTTTTTTTTTTCCTGTCCATAATACATCAGTCATGAAATGAGAAAGAGATAAAGTACCAACAAGCTGTGTATTCGTAAGTACCGTATACCCATTTGGACGAGTGAAAACTCTACACGGGTTCAACATGTCGCACACTTATTCGTTTTTAAAAGACTAAGGCACAGTCGCATAACATCCATGTACATAACATGTACACACAAATCCAAGCACACATAGACAATTGAAAAGGTGCAGATACATAAAATCCTTCGTTGCAAGTTAGTCAACATTCAAAACAAACATATGATAAAAGAAACGGGATTTTTTTTTTTTTTTTTTTTTGTAAAACTACTTTTAAATTCTCTGTGACATTGTGAGACAACAATACTGCATGTGTTATTTTGCACTGGGGGGAGATAGGGGGGCGGTGGCAGAATGAGAGGCACGTGTTCATTTGCACCATTTCTTCTTTTCTTTGGGGGAAAGCACACTTCGGGGTGGACCGACAGGGTTCGAGTAAAGGTGAGCAAACTCGATCATGACATGGGGAAGAAAGAAGTGAAGGGGGGTAATGGTGTATGAATTGGATCGCTGGGATGGTAACCTGTGAGCAAGATGTCACAATAATTGTAAAGAAACTTATGGCTTCTTCTCTCTAATCACAGAAGCGCACTTGTTCTTTTTAATACAGACTATGTAACTTGATCCAAACGTATACATTAGAGTGATTAAAAAAAAAAAAAAAAGCAAAGATCGAAATATGAGGACACAACAACCGACTTGACGAAAGCTAGAAGCATTTTCAAAAGAAGAGAAGGTCAAGACATGGACCCTGTACGGTTAAATGCCAGCGACATCAAAAGTATTGCAAATATCAAAGTATTATGAAAGATGGGTAAACTGCAACAGAAAGCAATATATACATTGCTAGTAAATAGTGTGTGTGTGTGTGTGTGTGTGTGTGTGTGTGTGTGTGTGTGTGTGTGTGTGTGTGTGCGCGCGCGCGCGCGCGCGCGCGCGCGCCGCACAGACAGATTTCCAAAGAAAGTAAGCTCCCATAAGCGTAGGGACAGAAGACACCATGGCATATTAACAGCAATGTCTTTTGAAGTGTAAAACATGTTGCAGTTGAATTTCCACAATTCTTTCTTTTTCCTGCCTTTGTGATGTTATTTCTCATCAATGTGCTGTTGCACCGTAATCTATAGGCTATTCCAAGTCGTGAAGCAGCACTCTTTATCAGGATAACCTGTTCCCAAGACAACAACAACAACAAAAGGTGGTTGTGGTGTTTTTTAATACTTTCGTCACTACTATCGCTTTCGCCATCGTTTTGTTAAGGGCGACTACTCGCACTACGAACTCACTTGAATAAAACTGGAATTTAGACAACCAGCCTTTTTCTAAAGCGATTGGGGGAGGGGGGGGGGGGGGGGGGGGGGGGGGGGGGGGGGGGGATCATACGTATTTGTGAATGGTGCTATATTCCGATATGTTTACCGTTCCGACAATGGCATGTGTCAAATGCTAGGACAGGCAAGAAATCCCTCGGTTGGTAAAAGGATAAATGTGGGTGAGGACTTGAAGTATCCATATGATCACAAAACATCAGTTGTGTTGCCATTTTGTACAAACACCGAAAGTCAAGCTGGAAAAAAAAATGGCAGGCTAAATTTGGAGGTCATTCTATGATTTTCTGCTCAAATGCAATAGGGAAGAAAATCAAAGAAAGGTCCACGCATTTAGCCTGTATTGTTCACCACAACATTGAGAAGCTATCTTCTAATCTTTCAGTTGAACGCAGCAGTCTGCAGAAACGACACATGTTTTCCTTCCAAACCACTTTACCGCAGTGAAAGAGGAAAGGAGATTTTCGATTAGGACAGGTGATTGTGTAAGAGTTTATGGCTGCCCTATTTAACTTGTACATGTATCAGAATGTTGACACGTTTGAAAAAACAAAACGCTTTGTAAACTAGAAAATTTGTTTCAGCCGAGGAACTGTGTCATTTTCCCCAAAACATCCCACCCATCTTCCCTATCCCTCACAAAAAGACGAATAAAAGGGACCGAATTCTACAAAGAAGGAAGAAAGAAAGAAAGAAAGAAAAAAAAAAAGAAAGAAAGAAAGAATCGGCTTCTAAGTATGTGTTTGGCATGACCTCAGTTTGCTTTCATCAGCGTTTTTCTGTCTGCAAAACTGTTTACATCCAAGACGTTTTACATAGTAATAGTATGTAAAGTCAATAGAGCCACTGAAATTCTATGGTCTCGTCAAGTGCTTGTAGTTCGGTGTTACATGGTCTTCACATGGTCAATCCTGGACGATAATGCCATTCCACCTGGTCACTGTGGATAGGAATGTGTACACGGACTCTGTTACTTGAACTCTGAGACGTGTTCTTATTAAAAGAGTGATTACTACTTAAATGTTGTTTTCATTGGCAAACATGCCACTAACAATTCAATGGAAAGCGTTCAATCTGTCGAACCTAGAGCCACAGCAGCCGTCATCTGGAAGAAAAAAAAAACATTTCCATCAAACTGCATTTTAATGAGAATGGTTTGGGTCATGCTTTTAAAGAGTCAGCTGGTCATTACCAGTATAGGCTTTCCCAGCCCGTTTTCCACTTCTTGCAGGAAACTCGGACAAACACTGGCTAACTGCCTGCCAGTTGACTACGTTGGGTATTTAAAAACAAAAATCAATCATCGCGCATCGCGCGCACACACACACACACACACGCGCGCGCGCCCGCGCTAGCGCGCACCTGCCTTTAAGCAGAGAACATGATTAGCAATGTAAAAAATGTAAGTAACAAACGTGGAACAGAGTAAGATGGGAGAGGGCAGAGGGGAGGGCTATAAGCGGGCATGCTGTTGGGGGGAGAGAGTGAGGGAGAGAGGGGGGAGGTGTCCAGGCACATGTAGAAGATGGGGAAACAAACAGGGAGGAGGGGAGGGGGGGGGTTGGGGGGGGGGGGGGGACGTTCTGCTCGGTTGCATGTCATAACAGGCTAAAACAAAGTCTTCATCAGTCAGCTCCGACATTAGTGACCACTCTACCACACGTGGCACTTCTTTTCAGGATTCATGTAACTCCCCACTGGGCAGTTGAAGGCTTGGCAAACTCCACGCTGTTCTGCATCGGCCCAATCACTCTGAAAACCAGCACACATTTGAAACAAAACAAAACAAAAACAAAAAACTGACCAGTTGCAGCAGACGAGGAATAAATAGGGGTTAGTTCCCTTTGACCAGTCAAAACTGGCTGCTAATTTAACGTTTGTACTCTTATTCATTCTTTTAAATGTGCTTCCTGGGATTTAAACACACACACACACACACACACACACACACACACACACACACACACACACACACACACACACACAAGAGGGGCAATAAACATTGTTCAGGGGTGTGTACTAATTGACATCTGACCAGCTGCTTTTCAGCCACTGCAAGCAGACTAGACTCCTTCTTCTGTTGACAGAGGTTCCATTACTTTAAGCCTTTCTTAAACGGTGAAAAACACAAAGATGATTCAACACGTACTTTGGTCTGTGAGAGAAAGAAACAATGTACTGAAAAGGAAAACGCTGATCAAATACTTTTTGATGCATGCTGCTTGGATCACGTCTTGCTCAAATGTGTGCAGGGCTTGGACCACACCTATAAACAACAGACGTGGCCAATGCGCAAAATGATACACCGCGGCCGTCAGCATGCCAAGAACGATAACAATGTATGACAAAGAGGAGTAGGAAATTATGATTGTTCCAAAACAGTGTCCTGGAAAGATTCGAGGGTGGAAGTGCTGCGAGCTGGGAGAGCAACAAGTAAGCTGACTCATATCCGTAAGGGATGTGTGACAGATGGCGAGAGAGTAGCTTCTTGCATAATTCGCGTTTTGAATATGAAGAGTTCATATATCAATCCGGACTTTCCCTCGGAGTTAACATTGGTTCTGACTCCGTTCCCCATACAGTCCTTCGAATGAGACTAGAAACCGAGGTTCCGTGTGTGAACGCACGCACAACATCTTGCACACACGTAAAATCCCATCACCAACTTTTGGAAGAGAAGGCCAGTCTGGCCGCTGATGTGGATGACACGTTACACATAGCATGCGCCTTCCCCGAAGATGGAGTATGGCTGCCTTAATGGCGGGATAAAAAAAACGGTCATACACACAAAAACTCCTGCGTACGCAGAAAGAAAGAAAAAGAAAATCCGGACTTACTGACAGGCCTTCAAATTGTTGTCCAGCAGCAGAGTTTCTCTAACCATTAGAAGGAATCTGAACCGATCTCCAAATGCTTAAGCTGTTCATGATGAATCGTTTCGCTGTAATAATCAGTTGTAGCTATTGAGATTGGCTATAAAGATATTAGCATCTCTCAGCACGTAATCATACATTTACCTCTGATAAAAAGAAATACTGATCATACTAGATTGTGGCCTTTAAAGTACTGTTTAATATTCTTTGCAAAGCTCGAGTCAGTACGTCATTGCTTGTGAAGAGGGGCGATTTGTTAAATTTTTGAAAGGTAAATTATTTTAGCGTCTGAAATACGTCTTTCTTGGCCTTTTTTCTCGTTTTCTTTTTTGTCGTGTGTGTGTGTGTGTGTGTGTGTGTGTGTGTGTGTGTCAGTCAGTACAACCTTGAGTTAATCTGACAATAAATTGGTTTCAGTTAGTGTGTGTGTGTGTGTGTGTGTGTGTGTGTGTGTGTGTGTGTGTGTGTGTGTGTGTGTGAAAAAATTACCGTCCCCTAGACAAGACCAAATTTCACTTTACGAACAACGATAGATGACAGAGCATGACAGATCTGGCATGTCGTCTCATTACCGACTGTCCATCACAACATTTCAGTAGGCTATGAAGTAATGCCTGTTGTGGCTGTCTCCTCTCTAAGTACCGCTAAGTGAATGGACCACAGGGGAAAAAAAAGCCGTCCCATGTAGATATAGAACTCTCTCACCTTCATCAGAATCATGGTCTTCACAAACCTCTCATCCAGCTATTCATGATCTAATCAGCCAAAAAAAAGAGGAGTAAAGATACACATGTTGCATCTTAAATATTTCATGGTGAAAAGGAAAATGCCTGCCTCTTTACTTGCAACATGACTACGACGCATGATCTTGTCTGGTAATATCTGACTGAAAGACAACATGAACTGCTGAAATATAACTGTCAAAAGGAAAACGAAGTCTTATATACCTATATGGATGGGGGGTATGAACGTCTTGAAGGAGTGCTGGTATCACGTCGGTTTTTATGTTGAAACACCAGAACTGCAAGTACAGAAACAGAACATTACAAAATATAAAGTTCATTTCCAATCAAAACATTCGATCTTGGATAAGCTAAACTGCGCAACGGAAGATACACAGGCTAACAGTGAAGCTTGAACACGAAAAGAACTGATGGGATCCATTCAATTTGAGGGAAACATGCATTGAGCGTGACTTGACCGTCAACTCGAAGAAGGCTCTGTGGTCATGTCGGCTTTAGCATCCACAGACGAATTGAAATGACTCTCACGGAGAGAAAAGAGCAAGAGAAGTACGGGACCGCAAAACGAATGAATTAAGCAAGTAACAACACTTGTTTCGTAACGTGTTTGTTCCAATCTTTTACCGGTCCCTGTTATGTCACGTGTTTGTTCAATTCGTTTGTCAGCTCTTGTTTGTCACGTGTTTGTTCCATTCGTTTGTCTGTCCTTGTTTTGTCACGTGTTTGTTCCGTTCGTTTGTCTGTCCTTGTTTTGTCACGTGTTTGTTCCGTTCGTTTGTCTGTCCTTGTTTTGTCACGTGTTTGTTCCGTTCGTTTGCCTGTCCTTGTTTTGTCACGAGTTTGTTCCGTTCGTTTGCCTGTCCTTGTTTTGTCACGTGTTTGTTCCGTTCGTTTGTCTGTCCTTGTTTTGTCACGTGTTTTGTTCCGTTCGTTTGTCTGTCCTTGTTTTGTCACGTGTTTGTTCTATTCGTTTGGTGGTCCTTGTGTTTGTTCCATTCCTTTAAACTTTGCGGCAGGAATCTCTCTTGTGTCCTTTGTCACACGCACACACCTGCATCCACTCGCTTTATCTTCTTGCCCTCAAACACACACACACACACACACACACACACACACACACACACACACACACTCTCTCTCTCTCTCTTCCCACCCACTTGCCCTCCTTGCCCTCCTCACCGTCACATACGTACACGCTTTTTGTACCATTTCTATGCTCACTTTTCTATAAAGTTAATAAACGATTTCGTCGACGGTATAAAAACTTACCAATATTGAAAGGTAAAAAAAAAAAAAAATCACCAGCATTTTCACCCCGATGGCTTTATCGTGGTGCACACCCGGAACAGGACGACTGTGACCACATCCTGATGTTTTTAATCTCTCTATCTACTACTTGCAATTCAAGCTCTTGATATACCGCATGCAAGAACCATAATCATGTAATGAAGAAAGGACCACAATGACAGAAAGGTAGGAGGAGATAATCGCATCGATGGGGAGGTAGCTGGGGTAAAAGATAAAGACGCTTAAGAGGTTGGGAAGAAACTGTATGTGGAAGGCGGCAGGAGAACTGTTGGAGCGAGGGACGAGAAAAAAAAAAAAACTGACAGTTACAGACACTCTTCAGAGGAATACTACCAAAAGAATATACGATGATACTGTGCAGAATCCGAGGGAAGCGAAATAATCCTGACCTGTGCGGTGCTAATAAAGAAGAGCTGTTCTGGAGTGTAGCCCAGCATTGGAAGTTGGAGGTCTTCCTTTCCCCCCTGGCCACCATTTTCTTGTAGGCCTGCGGATTTGAAACAACCAAGAATACTGACAAATCTCCATGGGCGAGCTAGCTGGTCTATTACATTGTTCACAATCAGTTGCAAACTAGCTAGACAATGATGCAGGCATAAATGTTTGCCAACAGATTCTGGTAATCTGACAAAAAAAAGTAATATAGATATATATCAAATATGATTGTAACAGATGGCAATTCTGAGCTGATAATCTGCCATTTCATGAACAACTGTACTTAACCAGCTAAGATTCTGTTCTTCAGTTCCTATGATGCTGCTTCGTACAGTGATGGTTAATAAGTTTGACAACATTGACTGTATTGGAATCAGCAAAGTTGCATGTTTACACAAGAATAGAGGCATGAATAAATGAAAATGAAATAGACACTTTATGTACTCGACAAACCGTCGACCACGGAGAGTTTCTTCTGCATAACTCTATAATTCCGTTAAAGCATTACTTTGTTATGTAAATAGTTATCAATTCACAAACAGTACCTTCACAGTGTTCGTGTTAAGTGACAAATTAAAACAGTATTCCATATTTTCCCTATGTCTGGCCAAGCTCGGTTCTAGTAGATCCAAGACTTCGTTATTTACTAACAAAGCAAACGAACCAACGGACTGGACGAAAACAATCTCCTTGGAGAAGGTGACAAAAAGGGGCACAACTCTTGCTGGTGACAACTGTGTGATACATACGCTTGTGAGTTTGAAATCGAAAATCACAACTCCTAGTCCATAGCCCGCATCTCCAGACAGTAGTGATTCTATTTTTTAAGTGGCCCTAGCGGCTCCCTCATGAAATAAGGTGGTCAGGCAAAGGCTGGATCATCTAGAATGTATTAGAACTGGTTAACCGTGACTTTCCTTCTTAATCAACTGAACGCATTGTGATGGGATTTTTGTTTGTTTTGTTTGATTTTTTTTTTTCTAGTTGCAATGTGAGGCGACTGCAGGCGGAAATCTACACACAATTTTGAATATAAATGTTAGCAAACCAACAACAACAACAAAAAACCGTGGACAAACGAATCACAAGACAAAACATGATGAGTTTCGACCTCTTTGGTCTTCTTCAGGCAAGATACAAAACAATCAGGACAACTTTTTTCATTCAGTGCCTATCTTGCGCTGTAGTGGATGAAGATAAGTGATTGCTCCTTCGTTTTCGTTGTCCTGATAATATTGTATCTTGCCTGAAGAAGACCTATGAGGTCGAACGCGTCGTGTTTTGTTTTGTGATTCGGTTGTCTATTTTTTTTTTTTTTTTTTTTTTTGGGGGGGGGGGGATGGGGGGGGGGCGGTAACAGTAATATTTGAATTTTTTTTTTTTCGTTTGTGTTTTTGCTCTGGAATCTTGTTTGGAGTCGGTAGATCTACACTCCCTTGTTTGGAGTCGGTAGATCTACACTCCCTCGTGGCGCTCGGTTCCGCATCGACCTCGTCGTCAGGATGGCATGTCTGCATCTCTGCATCATCTTTCTTTGATGTATTGCCGTCTACTTCTTCCGTCTCCATCCTTTGTTTTGCCAGAAACAGACTTGTGAAAGCAAAAAATCTACAAACGAAATTTCATGTATCCTGCTCGAAAGCTATGCTTGGGCCACAGATTATAGGGGGTCCTTGGCGCAAAACTATTTCCGCAAATAACAAGATCGCAGGAAGCAACTGGTTGAAAGAAAACGAACTTGAAAGAAGATTCACTGTTCCGCCGAACGAAAGAGACAAAGAAATTACAACACAAAACACGACGCGTTTCGACCTCTTTGGTCTTATCCAGGTAAGACACACGACATTCAAGACAACGAACAATCAGACGCATGCACAGTGTTAATCAGTTTACCAGACGACAGGACCACACGATCGTTCCGTTATGGTCACCTGCGGTTGTCCCGCTTGGGTCATTTGCAAAGGCGGTTTTTTCCCCTTAAGGACTGAGCTCCGCGTTTCTTTTATGCGTTCAAAGAG
>JADBJO010030309.1:12500-18037 GCA_016801955.1 Conus betulinus | reverse complement strand
CAAAGGTATAAAGCAGTGTTTTTCCACCCCCTTCCTCACCACCGAGTTTCGGCAAAAACCAATTGCTTAATATAATAACAACAGGATGACATAAACGGGGGGGAAAAGAGGGAGACAAGAAAAAAAAAAAAAGAAAAGAAAAAATGGAGAAAAGAGCTGTAACTTGGCAGGGAGGTTTCAAGCGAAGGGGGAAGCGAAAGGAGCACAGCAGTGAACCCCTGCCACACCTCCAGACCCGTCCCTCTCTAGCGTGTGTAGTACGCTTTGGTGCGCCCCAGTTACGATCCTACCACTCTCGCACAGTCCACCTTTCTACTGTAGATCGAGGTTCACGTGCCACATTTAAGTCCCTGGGTTTTTGCAGGTAGCCTTACATACAGAGCAAGGCTCGTAGTTTATGGGGGCATCCGCCGTGTTTGCAGGTAGCCCTGTCTACAGAGCAAGGCTCGTAGTTTATGGCATCAGGCATTTTTGGGGTGGCAAGGTTAGTTATCACTACAGAGCAAGGCTCGTGTTTAATGGGGTCTCCATCGTGGGTTTGCAGGTAGCCCTGTCTACAGAGCAAGGCTCGTAGTTTATGGGGCATAGCCGGGTTTGCAGGTAGCCTGTCTACAGAGCAAGGCTCGTGTTTTATGGGCATAGCGGGTTTGCAGGTACCGCCCGGTCTACAGAGCAAGGCTCGTAGTTTATAACTGGGCATAGCCGGGTTTGGCAGGTAGGCCCGGTCTACAGAGTCAAGGCTCGTAGTTTATGGGGCATCGCCGGGTTCTGTGCAGGTTAGCCTTTCTCTCCACAGACGTGAGGTCGTGCAGAGCGAGGTCGTCTAAAGTCGTAGCTGCTGCACGAGAACCCTCTTCTTAGGCTTTGATCTTAGCCTTTACTTAATTGATCTATCAGCTTTGAATCGTGAGTAGTAGTGTGGTCTCACAGCAACAGCTTAGCGGATGATGTGAACGTACGTAGGTATATGGGACTAGCCCAACGCACGGCCGGTGGTGACACCTCCTATACGCAGCTGCAACTGAGACCGAGTGAGACTCGTTCTGTTACGTTCAGTGCTTTATTTAATGTCTTTTCAATCGCCAGATGACGTTAGAAACTTTTATTTAAAAAAAAAACAACACCTCCACACTTAACTTATCATCCACATTAGTCCTTTTAAAACCACATCCGATATAATATGCATATTTTTACCTAAGTGAAATACCCTAGTGGTAACACAAATTGTTGATTGATGCTTCATAAAACAATTTGCAAACCTGTGACTGCGAAATAACACCGGCAATTTCAGCAACTATGAACCATTAAGACAGTATTGACATTATCAAAGGGATTCAGTCTGAATAACCTTTCTCCATCATAGAGTGGGTCAAACACTGAGAGCCATTCAAACGAAAGATATGCAAGACATGTTTTTTTTTTTTTCTGCAGGACGCAAGTATATTACTATGAAAATACCTTAGTGTTCCAAGTATTCAGCCTTACTTTATGATGATGAAGGAATCTAACAATGTGCCTTGGGCACGATGGTAAAGTAGTCATGTTTTGACTAAAATCCTGCTTATGGTATAACAAAAGATGATGCACGCAGACATTTTTTTTTTTTCTGCAGACGCAAGTAATATGATGAAAATACTTTAGTGTTTCCACGTATCCAGCCTTATTACTTTATGATATATTATCTAACAAGTGCCGGGGGCACGATGGTAAAGTAGTCAGTAGTTCATTTTTGGACCTTCAGCTTCTGCTTAGGTATATATTTTTTCCTTAATTTGGATTAATTCACAGAGGATAATCTAAGGGTTGTTTAATACATGTTCATTACGTTTTCTATTTGATCCCTTCTTTGCAAGACTGTCCTATCTATTTCATTTCACACTTTATACCCCCCCCCTATAACCCAATGAGATGGGACCCAAAACAAAAAGTCTATCCTCATTGCCTACAGTTATGAAAACAATGCAATAGATGTTTATTTAGTTTTCAAAAAGCAAAAAGCAAATCTTTTCCTAGCTTGCAGTCCCAACGCTGTACCTGTATGTAGTGAGTTGGAACAGATTTGGGAATCAACACAAAGTAAAAATGTTTATAGAAAGCAATCGGTGTATCATATATGTCAGTCAAAAGCCTTCAGTATCGCATATAATTCCTGAGGTATATATGAAAACCCCAAAACCCCTTTCCGTATAATAATATACGATTTCCTGACATTTAAAACAAAGTGGTATTACAAAACCAGAACCACTGTCAGAAAGATTCCCCATTACCCGACCCATCTGTAAACCCTAGACTCGTTGTTGTGGTAAACTGCTGGGTTTTGCAGGTTCCCTTTTTCAGCAGAGCGAGTCTCGTAGTTTGTGTAAAATCGCTGGCTGGTTTACACCACAGGTGTTCCTTTCTGCAGAACCAAGACTCGTGGTCACGTGACTTGCTGGGTGAGCTGGCAGGTCCTCCTGCTGAAGGCACATTAGCCATTCCCATGAAGGCGCTGGCTTTTTGCAGGTCTTCCTTGTCTGCAGAGCGAGAGCCATTGTGGTGGGCAGGAGACCGCTGGGATTTGCAAGGTTTCGCCTTTCAGAAAAAACATGACTCGTCTCATATGTGAAGTACCATGGTGTGTAGGCACTAGGCTCCTCCTTCGTTATGTGACGATACCATGATTTGTAGGCACTAGGGTTCCTCCTTCGTTATGTGAAATACCATGATTTGTAGGCACTAGGTTTCCTCCTTCCTTACGTAAAACACCAAGATTTGTAGGCGCTAAGCTCCTCCTTTCGTTATGTGAAATACCGGATTTGTAGGCACTAGGTTCCTCCTTCGTTAGTGCGAAATATCATGCTTTGTAGGCCTAGGTTCCTCCTTCGTTATGTAAAAACACCTGATTTGTAGGCGCTAGGCTCACCCTTCGTTATGTGATATACCATGGTGTGTAGGCACTACTAGTTTCTTCCTCTTCGTTATGTAAAACACCATGATTTGTAGGCGCTAGGCTCACCCTTCGTATGTGATATACCATGGTGTGTAGGCGCTAGGCTCACCCTTCATATGGTGATATACCATGGTGTGTAGGCTGCTAGGCTCGGCCTTCGTTATTGTGATATACCATGGTGTGTAGGCGCTAGGCTCGCCCTTCGTTATGTGAAATACCAAGATTTGTAGGCGCTAGGGCTCGCCCTTCGTTATTGAAATACCAAGATTTGTAGGCGCTAGGCTCCCCCCCCTTACGTTTATGTGAAATACCAAGATTTGTAGGCGCCAGGTTTTCCCTCGGGTCGATTAGGTGATATACCATGGTGTGTAGTCGCCAGGTTTCCCCTTCGTGCCAGATTTTTCCCCTTTGTTATGTGAAATGCCATGATTTGTAGGCGTCCCTTATCCCTCTCCCCCCGCCCCTTTTTCTAACTTTTCTAAAGCGCAAGACGTATTGTTACATGGAATCCCAAAAATATACAGTTCTCCCCTTGATGGACAAACGAGACTTACTGTTGACGTGAAATGGTAGCTATCTTTTTTTTGTCACTATTTTGTTTAGATGGGTGTTGTTTGTTTTGTTTGAATGTATGTGTTCTTATGTTCTTTCTTTTTATCTCTGTGACCATTAAAAAGTGTTGGGCTCTTTCTTTCTTTCTTTCCTTTTTTTTTTTGCTTTTCTGTTTTCATATAGACAGCTTTCGTTCTTTGATTCGCAATTTTGTGTTGTTCTTAGTTTAAACGGTTTATTTTTCTGTATTTTTTTTTAAAACTCTTTTTCTTAACATATTTGAGTTTCGTCATTGTTCTTCTTTTCCCAGCTTTTAAAAACTTATTTCGGGTCCCCCTGGATTTTTATTATTCAGTTTTCTTCTTTCTAGGTTTACGCTTTTTTTTCTGTAACCTTTTTCTTATATATTTTTTGCAGTTTTGGTTTTCGTTCTTTTTCAGTTTTCATAAACTTTCATTTCCGCCCCTGTTTTGTTGTTGTTCTTTTGTTTGTTTGTGTCGTTTGGTTTTAAATATTTCATTTATTTTTTTTGCTTCTTTGTCTTTTCTGTATCTGGTCTGTGGTCCTGTGCTTTTTTGGTCCATCTTTCTATTTTCATTTTTTGATGTGTCTCCAAGGCGCACGAACGTTCACACACAACACACACACACACACACACACACACGCACGCACGCACGCCCGCACGCACGCACGCACGCACGCACGCATGCACGCACGCACGCACGCACGCACACATACACACACGATACGCCAGCCAAAAGCACAATCGCCATTTCAGAAGCGAAAAGTAAAGCCACAGACAGGTTATCTACTCTTGATTCTGGAAACACAAATTCTCATCAAACCAATCGCAAAAGCAAGCAAAAGTAGACAGGGAAAGGTAACTCGAACAGATTACAATAAACAAATCTGCCAACACTCCACAGTCCATATTACGGGAAAAAAAAAAAAGTTGGGCTAGTGCCAGTGCGGTTCCAGCAACGGCTGAAAACCTCAAAAACAGCTACGTCGGCTGGTTCTGTAAGTTGCCCGGGACTGTCATTGGACCGATGTTGGGGGTACCCTGTGGCGGAGACGACGCTTCCAGACGCTTACTTCGCCACTGAGCGATCCTTGCCGTCAACAGAGGGTTTTTAGCAGGCGGTGTCTTGCAGGCACCATGGCCTACAAGAAAATGGACTGGGCGCAGTATTGTTTGATTGGACTGGTTTCTTCATTCTTATGCGGCTGGGTATTGATTGCGCTGGGAGGGATCCGCGGTAGCAGAACGAAACGATCTGGGTGTAGTCGCGTACGGCAGAGTCGGTAGAAACCGGCGTAGGAGTCATTCCTGTGAGATGATGTCGTTAAGATCTCTCTCACTGTGTGTGTGTGTGTGTCTCTGTGTGTCTCTGTCTGTGTCTGTCTGTCTGTCTGTCGTCTGTCTGTGTCTCTCTGTCTGTCTGTCTGTCTCTGTCTCCTCTCTTCTTTTCCTTCTCTGCACTCTCTTCTCTCTCTTTCACCTTCTCTTCTCTCTCTCCTCTCTCCTCTCTCTCTCTCTCTCTTTCTATCCCTCTCTCTTTCTCAATCTCTCCTCTCTCCTCTCTCCCCTCTCTCTCTCTCTCTCTCTCTCCTTCTCTCCCTCTCTCTTTCCTCCCCCCCCCCCCCCCCCCCACCCTCTCTCTTTTTATGTGTACTTAATAAACTTAATTTGTTTCCTTTTTTGCCCCCAGGGCAGGATGGGAAAAAAAGCATTCATATTTGCTTTTCTCATTACCTTAGTAAAATGAATTTCGTCTCGTTTCTTTCCCTTTCGCTTCGTTTCGCTCAGTCTCTGCTCTGAAGGCCTACATCAGATTTCTTTTTCGCATAAACTTCTGTTAGAAATGTTATTCTCACTTCCCGAAATAACTTTCTGTGCACTTAAATTGCGGTTATTTGCGAGTTTCTAGATAATCAGAGGAAAAAAAAAATAATCAGGTTCATAAAAAAGACGGCGGCCATGGTCCTACCTATAAGAATCAAGTTTGCTTAGTTCTTTCATGTTTGTGGTGGTTATATACACAGAGGTTTTCGT
>JADBJO010030308.1:0-18037 GCA_016801955.1 Conus betulinus | reverse complement strand
CTGTGTCGGTACCACCGGCTACTTGATTTATCACTAATGGTGTTATGGCATGTTTGTAGGTAGGACGTACAGTATGACCCACAGTTGTACTTGGCCCATCCAGCATTACGTTCCAACGTCAGTGTGATTCTAACTTATATTTGGAAATTTTATAGTTTGCCTCCAATCGAGTTTTGTAACACCTCAATACATTGATTTTCTGTATACCATTGTAGTACAGGGTTCTCGGACTATCCCTTTTGTGCGCTTACACTTAAGCCATTAACAAAAGGGGCAGGTTAATAGTTATAGCAGAAACTTACCATAGAGAAAACTTTGCTGCTGAGTCTCACAACCCTCTGAAAGAAAGAGGAACAAGGGTCAATGTGTTTGCACCCTGCGACAAGCCAGCCACCAGATTCGATGATCTACAGGAGAGTCAAGTGATCTCTTATCACAGAACTGGGATCCTGGTCACGGTACACATTGCCACTGAACCAAGGACAGCTGGACTTTGCCGGGAAACCGGGCGACCACCAGACAACAAATCTACACCAGTGGGGCAGTTCACCAGCCACAGGAGAGAACAACTGTCTTGTCTCCGAAGCAACCAGCTAAGTTTGCTTACCACCTGGACTCAAACCCTCAGACCCTTACCCTCACTTTATGATGAAACAGTGAGAACCTGTCTATGGTATTAGCAAGCAGGGTGGATGTATAATAACCTATAATTCACTGTAACTTAGACAGAACCCCTGTATGCCAAAACTTAAACTTGCTGCACAGAGTGCAAGCGAGTAAGTAGTGTAGGAGTGAGGAAGGGCCCTCATTGTTATAGTCCAATGAGAACTGAACACACAGCCTATGGAAATGAACGCCATTCTTATCTATGTATAACGTAATAAAAGTGATGTGTGGAAAGTTCGCAAGTGCGCTTAATTGTGTCAGTTCCCGTTGTTCAATCAAACGTTGAATGTTTGAACTTCGCTCTTCATTCTGTATCTCGGAGCTATAAGTACTTTAATTAAGAGTACAAGCCTAAAGGAAAATTATCTCAGAGCCATTCTTCTGTATTTTATCAACACCCGGAACAAATAAAATTTCTTGATGACTAGTAACGGAAAGTTGCTCCTTCCACCACTAGTAAGAGAGGGGGGGTGTAGGTGAAATGTAAGATAATTCTCATCGAGAAATTATTCTAAGTCCTTCCCCTAGAGGACCCACCTGCCACTCGTATCAATCTCGTCACAGAACTGCTCGGCAGTTATCATCTCTATATAAAGGAGAGCGGCTACTTCAAAGCTTGACTGAACACGACATGAAAGTAAAATGTCCTTCATTGTCAGCGTCGATCTGATTTGAAAAAGAAAGAAAATTCATTTCAAAATCATCAATTGACCCAATGGTATTTTGATGAAATTAAGTGCGACAATGTGAGAAGGAAGGAAGAAAAAAAATCATGTGTCGAAAATGCATTGTAAAGGGCGGTCGGGGGGGGGAACAACCAAACAAAACGAAAAATAATTATTCTTACAAAACAGAAAGAAGTCAAGTATATCAAACAAAAGCATCAGCAGCAAACAAAAGAGAAGGAGAAGAAGAAAGATAAAAAATGAAAGAGGGATAATAACAGGAAAAAGCCCCGCAGAAGAGAAAAAGAAACATGGAGAAGATCACGATAACGAAACAGAAAGCAGCAGACGATCGACCAACATTCCAAACTCCACCTCTCTTGAAGCATTTAAAACAATAGTCTTCTATTTCTCTTAAATTCGCCCTTAACGTAACACGAATTGCACCCACCCCACCCCCCCCCCCCCCCCTCCCCCCCTACATCGCAATCTCTCTCCTTTCCCCACCATCTCCATTCCACTCAAAACCCTCTTTCTCTTAACAAAAAAACCAGAAAAAAAACCCTTTTACCTAGATGAATGTATCCAGTCAACCCTTCTTCTGTCCTGTACTATTCTTAACCCCGGTGTTGCTGCTGGAACTGGGTGATGTTACCTGCTTTCCCACAGAGAGACCTGCGGCCGGCCCCAAGGTGATGGCTGATGGATCCGAGTTCTCACGAGCTGACCACACGTATGGGCCCGACGGCTACCACAGCGTCAAAACCCAAGGAATTCATACCTATTTGTACACAGATTTAGCAGAAGCCCATTTGCTTCATTGGCAACGGTCACGGGGCAGTTGGGAGACCCCTAGAGGCGGAGTCGTGTGCATGAGACGCGCTCCTGAAGGATTCTGCCACGGTCCAAAGCAAAGAGTGTGATGCGCCCGTTTTCCGTAAGCTCCATTGGGTAGACCTCTGTCACGCACGTTTTAACTAGGAATTTGTTAAGTTTTGCTTTAGATTTTGTTTTGTTTTGTTTTGCTGGTTTGTTTGTGTTGTGTGTTGTTGTGGTGGTTGTTTGTTGTGGTCGGTTGTTGCTGTTTCGCTTAATACACGAATAAGTGTCGGACGTTTATGCCGCTTTCATCGGAAAGTTCTTTAATATTCCATGACACCTGGATCTGACTCCTTGTGTTTCGGAATCTGCACGAAACATTGAAGATTTTGCCTTGGGCTACATCTGTTAAACAAAACAAACAGGGCGCAGTGATAAACTAATTAGCTTTTAGACCTCGTGAGTGGCCCGAAGTGGATCCACGGGAATAAACGTGTTGGTTACACACAAAACCTCGTCGACCAGTACTATTGTCATCAAGGTCTCGAATGTTGACTGACAATCACGGTTTGGGTGCACTTGATTTCATGCGGGACGTGTCCATCACAAAACCTTGGGTATGTGATACAGCAGCCCCGCACTCCCTCCAAATTGTTCATGTACAGACCAGCTGATCTTAGGGGGCACCGTAAACCAGGCTCACTTCTAACGTCAGGTTCAGTGCACAACCACCAACATAAGGTCAATCCTCAGGGCCCCGCGATCTCTTGCACTCTACCCTTGGACAGAGGCAACGACGAAGAGATACCGAAGCCGGATCCAGATCGAACACAGTTAGAGACCTACCAGTCCAGGCAAGGAGAAAGAGGGCGAACCAGGCCTACAAGTGGAGGGTTCACCCACGCTGAACCCTTCGCGGCGTCCCTTGTGTGTTCGTCCTTAGCAGGCACGGTTCTACCCTCCAGGGATACACATGTGGGCGATTACTCTGTTGGCCTACCCCAATAGTACTAATCGACCCTAGCAAGATTTCCAGAACCGGGGCACACAACTGGTAGTATCTGGAAACAAAACTAAATACTTCATCTGACGCTTCACAGTACTGGCCAGTCGCACTAAAAACGTGTTATCCCATGAAATTGATAAGAAAAGAACACATAAAAAGAAACAAAAATCGCTAGCGAATGTAGCTGTGTAGCTGGATTTACTGCAACAATTAATTTTTTCATCGCACAGTCGTTATCATAGATTTTCTTCTTTTTTTTTTTCAACCTCATCATCCCTCCTCCTTGTGTTAATTCCATATTTCACTCCGCTCGCCTCCGGTTACCCTAGCTCTGCCACCCTCAACACACACCAAAACTTAAGAGGTGCATATAAGTTTTTAGTAAAAATATTTCCCTTCTGTGTTAGCTTTTTTCAACGAGACTGCCACCCCTATCCACCAGCACTGCTGCCGTACGTCCCCCGTTTCCCTAGGTAGGGTTGCAATACTTGCTAATATCGCCGTTGTTGTTGATTCAATCAGTCCACCAGTAGCCGATGTGATGTGCGAAGATGGGAACAAAGGGGACAACAAAGAGGCTATTGTCTGACCACCCCAGGTGATCAAAGGTCCGGGGATGGCCAGGACGGGGTACGGTAGGGGAGGTGGCAGCGTTAGGGCAGGGAAGTAAGCCCTGAGGGGTGAGTGAAGCGCCAGGGCGCAAAGACCCATGCCCCAGCCGGCGCGACCAACCAACCGACTGTTGCGATGGTTGAAGGCAGCGAGGAAACTATTCCAACCCGCCTCTCCTCTGCGCCTGTCTGTATGCATCTGTTTGTCTCATTTCGGTCTCCGGCGCAGTAATACATAAACCACTGGTGGCTGTGTTTTTCGGCATGGTCCTCCTGGGTCTGAACCGACCCTCTTAGCCACGTACGAATCCGTTTTCCTTGTTCTCCCGTCGAACAAGTCGGGAACCCCGCGCACTAGGCCGATGTGCTAGTACGGATCGCTGCGTTGTGGGGCGGAGCAGAGAGAGAGACTGAGAGACGACCCGTCCCGCCCCGGATGCCTCGCCCGCCGTGTCCGGTGACCGAACCCCAGATAGGTGGTCAGGGGTCACTCCGTTACCGAATTATCCATTGTAAGGCAACCAAGAGCACCGGTCCTAGTGCAGCTCTTGACACGACGGCTCTTGATCAGATCTTCGACGTTGTCGCAGATCCCTCTCCATCTGTGCGTTGTGTATGCACGCGGTTGAAGGCGCGAGGATGGGACCAAGACTTAAAGAACCTAGCAGAGCACTTGTCCCTCTGTCCACGCCTTTGGCGTACCGGGTAGATTTTTAGAAGTTATCCACGTCACGCCTCTCAAGCAGTGTGTACCCAAGATCTGTGAATGGGTTCTTTGTTCTTCGGTCAAGACTCGACGACTGCGAGACATTCCCACTTACCCATGCTTCTCTTTTCCCGTTCCGCGACTCATGTGTGGAAGAATGTTGCTTCGTACCCACCTCTCGGAAACCCCACCAGATCTTTCCGTGAAATTGGTGCCCAACAAACAAACGTCAAAAAACACCAACACACCTATGAGTCCCCACCTATAATGCTGCACCATCCCGCAGCCATGGAGTTTCTGTATGCACCTGCTCGATCTCCTCCACCCCTTCTGCGGGTCCCGTTATTTCTGAACGCTGGCAAACCACATCCGTGTTTGGTCGGCATCAAAGGGATTGATATCGGCAATTTGTCAGTGATTTCTCACGCAAGGACGTCCTTTTTGACCACCCAGAGCTCGACTCATGGCATCCTCCGTCGCACTAAAGAGATCTTTCACGAAGCCTAGCTACCCCACATTCAACACTATATTCGAATGTATCCGTCGACGATTGGCTTGGTATACACTCACAGCCGACTTGCTGCCGCAGAAATTTCTCACTCATATTGGGGGTTTTGTTCAGCAATGTGAATTCTTCGCTTGATAGTCTCTCCCATGCTCAGTTGAAGACGAAAACCCAGCGGTCGAGAGCGTTGGTCCTGGCTGTAATGAGGCCGCCACGTTCGGTCGTGTTTAGGCTGCCCTCTCATTGGCTTGAGAGTTAGGTGAGGCGACCTTGAGCATTGTTAATACGCTTATGTCGGTTTGCTTTACACCATTGCTGACCCCTTGGGCACGGCAGGCTTTCTATAACAAGGACGTCCCTTTTAACCATATGGACAATCCGAGTGGTCTTTATCCCGAATGTCTTAGGGCACAACCAAGGGTACCAAAAACTGCAGGCCAATCTGGTCACAATGTATTACTACCCAGCCCAGCCGATTACAGTCAGACCGGCATAAAACCCAGCTCCATGAGCTACATCTCGCCCGGTGCCGTCAACCTACCCCAGGAACCCGCTTCTCCGTCAACCAAGAAGCCCCCTGATTGGAGTTTGACCGCAACATCGATCCAGTTACCCGCCTCGACCAATCCATTAACGACACCTTACGTCCTGAGCCACGGTCCACCTTCCAAGCTTTTTCTAATAAAAAATGGTGGCTGTTTTTTGTGTCCAAGTAGGTCTGCCCAATCCTATTAGCCAGTCGGTCAGACCTCGAGTGCCTGTCTAACATCGGTTGTCTTTTTTTTTTTTTTCTCTCGACTGAGGCCAACTTGCGTAGAGATCGGATCGGCGGTGAGCTATAAGATCTGAAATGTGATGCCAGGCATGAGGTAGGCCTAATTCATTATTCCTAACTTTTGAAGATGTTGTGAAAAAAAAAGTGAAATGA
The DNA here is from genome assembly GCA_016801955.1 of Conus betulinus. Taxonomy (NCBI): domain Eukaryota; kingdom Metazoa; phylum Mollusca; class Gastropoda; order Neogastropoda; family Conidae; genus Conus; species Conus betulinus. The sequence goes on along the minus strand of JADBJO010030308.1, from coordinate 12,131 downwards.
TTGGTGGCGGGTTGTTCATTTGATCTACGTTGAGATTATGTTTGACTTATAGCGCAATTCAATGCTGTGCTAGCATTTTGGTGCATATTTCTATCTGTGGTGTGTGGCAACTTCTTTCTTTCTTTCGTCTGCTAGTCTTTTACACTCTTACGACCCCGTACCACACACACACACACACACACACACACACACACACACACACACACACACACACAAGAAAATAAGGAGTCTACAAGGCATACATATTTCTACCATCCTTTGTGACACATTTATCGAAATGATTCAATGACCCACAAAGCCATGACACAAACATCTTTTCCACATTTAAGAATCTTCACAGAAGCAGGATGATTTCCATGTATCCAAACAGCAGGTGGTTGTTACAGCTTGACCTCCCCCGTAATATCCGAACTCTGACCTTGTTATTAACTTCTAAACAGTGTTCTGATTTTCATGTACATTATGTACATGCTATGGAAACAGAACAAAATAATCGTTAAAACTGATTGTCGTGTGGCACACACATGGATGACATTGACTTCAAGGTAAAAGCATAAGCAGTAAAACATATTTTAGGTTCAACTTTAAGATAAAGCACAGGCAATAAAACATGTTTAGGTTCAGTTGCTATGGCTTTTTAAAACTAAGATGGCCTCTACTTTTAGTTGCTCTGCCACGCCCATGGCAGAACGTTCCCCTTCTTCGAGGATGGCAGCTGTAATCTTGTGCCAGTTCCTCACTAAGCGACCCTGCTTATCTCTGACGCTTCTCACGGCTGCCATTGGGTGATGTCATCTCCATATGGGAAGAGTATTACACACCTATTTGTAAAAGGTGACTTTCCTGAGCTTCCTCCTTAAAGATACACAGTGGGATGAGTTACTGTCGGCCGACCCCCCACCCCACCCCCCCCCACCCTCCCACAGCCCGCTTCACTCTCTCAGCAATACCAGTTTATGTCAGTCTTCAATGCCCGTCTTCACACACACACACACACAACACACACAACACACACACACACACACACACACACACAACACACACTCGCACGCACGCACGCACGCATGCACGCACGCACACACACAGACACTCACCCGTTTTTTTTCCACACTTCCTTCCCACGTCCGACTGGCTTACGTTTTGTTCCATACTGACACGATGATAAGACGCGACTCTGACATTGTAGAGGATTTTAACGAAACTATTGTGGATCGTCGGAATCCGATACCCCCTCCCGTCTTTTTTCCCCATTCAGTGTTGGTCACACCGATAAGCTTGCCACAATGTTCTTTTACTCCATCTTGTTAGTTTTGTTGCATGAACCAAGTGACATGGTTGGATCTTTCGTGGCTGCATTTGTCTGCACGTGTGACTCACTTGGCGAATGGCGTAACTTTGCACATCAGCATTGAAGGCTGAAGATCTCCAGTCTAGCCACAAAAAAAGAACGAAGTGCGCATCTCTTAGGGTTAGGGCAAGGATACTACCCAGGACAAAACTCTTGCGTACATGGGAGTTACATTTGACCTCAAGATGACCTGGAAGAATCAGACTGACAAGTAGGCTGCCAGCAAGATCCAGACAGTGACACTGTTCCCAAATAAATGTATTGCCTGAAAAAAAACGTTACAGAGGAAGCAATACCTAGGACCTATAAGACCTAATCTTGAATACGAAGCAGCTGCGCGGGGGAACCGCATCAAAATCCTATTCTAACAAAGTTCCCTATGTCCATAACCAAGTAAGGCGGACCATCACTTGTGCACTCAGTTCTACCCCGATCCAGGCCGTGGACGCTGGTCTTGACATACTCGAAAGCAAAGGAGATTCGAAAATCCTGACGAAAACTGCTAATTCAAGAAGATGAAGAACCATCCAATGCACAGAAGTATACCAGGGTCCACAAAGTGCGAAAAAAAAAATCTCAAAAAGCAGCTTTGTAAACAGTGCATAAAGACGTGACGTTCAGGATCCCGAATCGTGCAGCCAGGGAACAAAATTTCCAATGAACAGTACTGTATCAACTTGAAAAAAAAGAATAGTAGCTGAACTAAGAGAAGCTTTTCGAGCATTCTTGAAAATAGTACATTCTAGAAACCTGACAGGAAAGCATTTATCGTCAAAAACATGGAATAGGATAATCTAGGAGAATTCTGGACATATGCATACACTAACGGTTTAGAAGATGAGGCTACAGGAACGGAGGGGGTGGAATTCTCATCACCCTTACACACAGAAACAGTGATCCGTCAAGCTATCTCGAGGAGAAAGTTTCCACCAATTTCAAGGCTGAAACAGATACATCGAATACGGCAGTCAGATTCCTCTTCGACAACAGGGAGGCAAAACCCGTTTTGCCATCTTCTCAAATGCACTGTCTGTGTCGCAAGCCATCTAGAACCCTCAGAATGAGAAAACGGAAACGCCTTTGCCCCTGCATTGGCTTTGAGGGCAGCAGTCCACTGAACACGCAGCCACCCGGTGGATTGCATCAGGCTACAGTATCCAGGGCAATGAGGAAGCTAGCCAGCTGACAAAGGAATGAAGACCGCGTTGGAAGAGGACCGAGAAGTCACCTTTGAAACGATGTGTGACCAGCTAACCAGTAGTGAAAGTGGACGATGGCTTCAGCAGCAACCTGACTACGAAAATACAGACGCCTGTTACCTCCTACCCAGAGAAGACCCGAACGACCATTGCGAGACTGAGGACAGGGCAGTACAGACTCAGACATCAGATGTTCACACAGTTTCACACTTGTGATTCTGCAGTGTGCTCAAGTGACACACATCTCCCATGACAGTACAACACAACCTCCCGGACTGTCTGACATGCCGGAGCCTTCGAGGAATAACCTGGCCTGCCGGTGCGCGATGAGGGACAATCTCTTTGATTTTCTGAAATCTTGGACGTACTGCAGCATTTGGACAGTGTGTGTGTGCGTGTGTGTGTGTGTGTGTGTGTGTGTGTGTGTGTGGTGTGGTGTGTGTGTGGCGCGCGCGCGCGCGCGCGCGCGTTGTGTGTGTGTGTGTGCGCGTGAGAGTGGCCCACCTTGGAAGACGCAGCACGCTGCCTGGTCTCTTCTGTGTTTTTCCAGTGGTGCCTGTTCTAATCCAGCAAATGCAAGGCACCATTTATCACACACACCCCTCCCATTTTCCCTTACTGACGACAATAAAATGATAAGTCGCAGAGTTAATGTTGTGAGCACTCCCTTCCAGCGAGCGCCATTAGGTCCATCCAGCGACAATGCCAGTGGTCTGGACGATGGTCAGCGATTTTGACCAGCACCCACCACCCAGCCATGGGTAGGCAGAGGTCCTCTCAAAGACCAGCACTTTTGTCCGATGACCCATTCCCATCTTATGGAACAGATGGCTGGCCCAGGCTACGTCTTCAGCAGAAGGGAGAGCTGTACCTAAACTGACTCCTTTGGATCAAGTCTGGGACTATATTCAAGTTGGCCACGAAAGGAGTTTGATCTCTCAGAACCAGAAGAAGGTATCACAAGGGTACGGACCTACCAACCATGGAACTGGGACCACTGCTACAAAGGCAAACACCGACGCGACGTCTCCTTCAGCTACCGGAAGAGAACACAACTGCACCTCATCTCCAAGGCTCCCAAGGGACTCTGATGCGGGAAAAAAAGAAAATTGCCCAGTTTGTGAGGTTCTTCAACGTCGGTGTAGGTTGTTTATGAATCTTCTGCATTGTCCAACTCTATGATAATTTTCAACTTTTAGTGAAGATCATTCATGCCTTATCAACATTGCCCATGGATCTTTTTTCTGATTTTTTTTTTTTTTTTTTTTTACTTTGGTGAAGTCATTCTTGAACTATTAACATTGACCACTCGATGAGCATTTAACTTTGGTGATGGGTCGTTCGTTAACTATTAACATTGCCCACTCTATGATGATTTTAACTTGGTGATGGTCGTTTTGTGAACCTGTCAACATTGCTCCACTGTATGATGATGTTTAACTTTGCGAAGAGGTCGATAACATTGGCCTTGTGAACATTTCAAAAGCAGCTATGATGATTTAACTTTGTGAATGTTTCATGAACCTTTAACATTGCCCACACTATGATATTTACGACGTGGTGAAGGTTGTTGCGAAATGTACATTGCCCACACTATGGATCTTTGATGAAGGTGGTTTGCGAACTTGTGCTGCAAGATGCTATGGAGGACAACGATAATGTCCAAGTGAAAAGCTAAAGTTGTTCCCATTACCTACACAGTCCGTGGAAGGGGAAGTGACAGATCTTCGCTTTCGGTCATAGGATCGTGAATCTTTTAAGTTGCTACTCAGTCTCTAGCTATGATTAAGGTAGCTAGTGAACCTTTACCTTGTTGTCAATTCTCAGGTGATCCTTACTTTTAGTCAACATCGTTCGTGAACATTTTATCTTGCCCTGAACTCTATGATGATCTAACCTTTGGTCAATATTATTCATTACTCTTTTTCTTTCTTTCTTTTCTTTTCTTTGTTTCTTTTTTTTTTTTTTTGTTTTGTTTTTTTTTTTTTTTGTGATGTTTGCGAAGTTTATGGTTTCAGTCTTCACTATAGCTCCAAGCAGCAATCCGTCAACGTTTCCTATTGCCAAGTGTATGGAAGCCTTTTCCTTTGGCGAAGCTCGTTCATGAACTTTTATTGTTACCAGTTCTATTGTGATCTTCACCTTTCGTGAGGGCCGTAGGTCAAAATTTCGAATCACCACTATGTTGTAATGTTCACGTGTGGTGAAGGTCATGGTAACTTTCAGCTTTGGTGAAGGTCGGTCGTGCTGCAGGGTCTATGGTGATCTTCGGAACTGGTCAATATGAACATGAACTTTAATGTTACAAACTTTATAATCATTGATCTCCCCCCCTGGTCAAAGGCCATAAATGTGAAATTCTGTGATGATTTTCACCCTGGTAAAAAATCGTTCGTGATCTGTTGATGACAGAATCTTTCAATACCAAGGTTCAATAGAGAAGAATAGAGGGGAAGACCTGTTAGCATTTCTTCTGCACAAACTTGAAACTCACTGCCCGTCTCTCACTGCCAGAATCCATCACTCTCGTTCTTCAAAATTTATCTGAAAAACACTGCTTTTTCAAGCAGTCTCTTTCCTTCATGCCTTCTTCGTTCATGTACTGTCTTGTGGTCGTTGTGTGTGTGTGTGTATAAGTGTGTGTGTGTGGTGTGTGTGTGGTGTGTGTGTGTGTGTGTGTGTGTGTGTGTGTGTGATGCGAAAAAGAGAGATGTAGACATGGGGATTCTTGTTGTTGTACAGCGATTTGACAGTTGGAAAGCTCTATAATATGCCTCCTCCTCCTCCTCCTCCTCCTCGTCGTCGTCGTCGTCGTCGTCATCGTCATCATCATCATCTCATGATCACTATTTGTGACGTGACGCTTGACAACACCATCCGATCAGTCCCACTAAAACACCAAACCAAAGAATAGATTTCAAATCTATGCCCACTCTCCCCTCTCAAACCCCCCCCCCCCCCCCCCCCTTTCCCCCTTTCTTGCTTAGGACGGTGCGAAAGGGCCCCACTGACATGATCTTCACGGTAAATACGTGCCGCCTTTCGTTCTTGTGGGTCTAGTCGGCCGACCTCCCTTCCCTCTCTTCACTGCCACCACCCCCACCACCACCACCCCTTCCCCCCCTCCACCTGAACCACGTGCGGCTTAATTGACATAAAGGCAATCACCCCACGATCCCCGTGCTCGCAGACACCTACATGTGCTCGCGAACACCCTAGGCGGACGCATATAAATTAACTAGCGCTCACGGCCACCTATACGGATGCATAAATTATCCCGTGCCGATTAGGTTCAAACAATTTCCGAGGCGATTGGTTACAAGACTAAATCCCTCCCCCTCTCACCCCTGATCGGTAAATGACAGGTTGTCAAAATCTGATTCGGCAAGCGAGAAATTCATATAGCAGACACACACAGGCGCAACTTCACTGACCCCTCAGGACTGCCTGTAGACAAGAGCAGAGGAAGACAAAGGGACAGAGAAGGCCTAGTGAACTCTTGAACTGGGATCCTGGTCATTCCCAGGAAAACGCTGCACACATTGCGGTCGAACCAGAAGCTGGGACTTCGCCAAAAGCCGGGGCGACACCAGACAACCAATCTACACCAGTGGGGCAGTCACCAGCCACAGGAGAGAACAACTGTCTTCTCCGAAGCAAAGCTAAGTTTGCTTACCACCTGGACTCAAACCCATCAGACCCTTACCCTCACTTTATGATGAAACAGTGAGAACCTGTCTATGAGTACCACCCTGGCTACAATACTGGGTATTAGCAGCGGGGTGGATGTATAATAACCATATACATTCAGTGTAACTTAGACAGAACCCCTGTATGCCAAACTTAAGCTTGCTGCACAGAGTGCAAGCGAGTAAAGTAGGAGTGAGAGAAGGGCCCCTCATTGTGGTAGTCCAATGAGAACTGAATTGTTCAATCGAATGTTGAATGTTTGAACTTCTCTCTTCAATTCTGTATCTCGGAGCTATAAGTACTTTTAATTAAGAGTACAAGCCTAAGGAAAATTATCTATCCCAATAACTGGGCAATCGTTGAACTGGGAGAGTCAGACCTACACCTGTCATAGTGTTTCCTGAACCTTTCACGTTGCCGACTCTGCAAAATGATTAATCGTCATCTTTATCCAGGATGGATCGTGAATCTTTCATATTGCGAACTCTTCAGTAGTCTTCATCTTTCGTCAGAGTCGCGCTTGTAAAACTCTTTTAATGTTGAAACAACCATATGACGACCTTTCCCGTCTTTTGTCGACATTGACTGTTAATCATTAATCTGCCGTCAGATTCAGAGTGATCCATCTAAAACTTTGGTCAAAGTCGTTATTCTTTCAACTGTTTTGATGATTTTTCACGGATGGTGAAACGGTTCATGAACCTTGAATGCCGCCAATTTTCTGGTATTCGTCACATTTGGCGAAGGTCATCCGTGAACCTTTAAAGGTGAAGGACACATGTGAACTTTTTATGTTGCTAACTCTCTGCTTATATTAACAGATGGTCGAAGCCTTTGTGAAGCTTGGTGTGCATTCCTGCAATCCTCGCCTTTGATGACGGTCGATCGAGGCCGTTAGTGTGGTCAACGCTACGGTAGTTTTCACCTTGCGTTGACAAGTCGTTCGTGTTGCCTTGATCAATATTGAAAGTTTAACAACTTTTCGGCGATCTTCACCATTGGTCAGTATAGTTTGTGAAACTTTCATAGTGTCAGTTTTCTGGTTATTAGCGTCCATCTGTGTGGTCAAGACCGTAATTCATAAGTCTTTTAACTTGCTTATTCTGTATTGGCCCTCAGCCACAGATGACTGACAAAGATCGTTCCGGAACCTCTGATATTGCCAACTCTGTGAATATTACCTGTGATTACATGTGTTTATGAACTTTCATTGTCCCACATTCTCTGATTTTCACGTTTGATGAAGCTCATCCGTGAATCTTTAATGTTGCCAGTTGTATGATGACTTTAACATGTGGGTCGACCTCGTTCGACGGTGATCTTCACCATAAGTAAAAAGATGTATTGCGAACATTTACTATAGACAACTGTGTGATCTCATCTTTGATCAAGGCACATTCTGTAAACCTAGCCGCCTGAACGGTGCTATCGTCTTTGGTGAACATATTTCGTGGTCTTAAATATTGGCAACAGATCTTCACCTTCAGTGGTTTGTGAACTTTGAATGTTTGCCAGCCCTGTGGTGATATTCATCTTTGATGAAGGTCGTTCGTGAACTCTTTAATGTTGCCAACTGGTATGGTGACTTTGGCCTGTGGTCAAGGGCGTGTGTAACGGTGATTTCTGCCTTTGGTGAAGATCTGTTGCGAACCTTTAATGTAGAAAACTGTTTGGATATCTTCATCTGTGATCAAGGTCATTTGTAAAATCTTTGATGTTGCCTGGTGATCTTCACCTGTGATCAAGGTCGTTAGTGGCCTTTGACCTTGTGCATGGAAATTTCACCTGTGATCAAGGTTTTTGTTTGTAAATCTCTGTGTGCCCATGGTGATCTTCACATGTGATCAAGGTAGTTTGTTAAATCCTCTGATTTTGCCATGGTGATTCTTCACATGTGATCAAGGTCGGTTGTAAAATCTTTGATGTGCCATGGTGATCTTCACCATCGTGATCAAAGGTAGTTTGTAAAATCTCTATGATTTTGCCACCCGCAGGGTGACTGTCCACTTAATCGATTGATGAGTAAATCTTTATATTCATTTATCTTTTTTTGGTTTACGTATCATTTAAGAAATAAGTTCGAAGAGAATAGTCTCATTTGTATTTTGTTGCCTTTTGACGCAAAGACAAACTGGGTGATTAATGTAAGTAGTAGTGAAATTTTAGGATCATGCTGGTCAATCGTTTTTGAAAATCAGTGGTTTTTTGTTTTTTGTTTCGGAACAATGTTCGGTTGTGTGTGTGTGGTGTGTGTGTGTGTGTGTGTGTGTGTGTGTCCTGTCTGTCTGTCTGTCTGTGTGTCTGGTGTGTGTGTGTGGTGTTGTGTGTGTGTGTGGTGTGTGTTGTTGTGTGTGTGTGGACTGGATAGAGAGAGATCGGAGAGAGAGAGAGAGAGAGAAGAGAGAGAGAGAGAGCTAGAGATTTCCTTTCCGAAAACGTACCTCTTGCTTTGTATCTTTGTGTTGCACAAGTCACAACACACACACACGCACGCAGACACGCACGCACGCACGCACGCACGCACAGCGAACCACAGCACGTCGCACGCACGCCCCACACACACACACACACACACACACACAAATCTGGAAAATCTGGAGTCTGGAGAAAAATCTGGAGTCGTTTTAAGCCAGGATGCGAACGACAACAACGACAACAACATTACAATAGACGAGGACCAAACAACATCAGGGAGACGACGCTATCTATTCCCATGGATTTTAAAAAAAAAACCCATTTTTTGCCAAAACATACCCTGAAAACTTGATTTCTCGATTCAGCCTCTTTCTCTCCTCGCTCTCTCTTTCTTTTCCTCTTTTCCGTTAGGATCTTCAGCCAGCAATATTTTGTTTTAAAAAAGTAGCATGTTGTAAATGAAAACAAACAAACAAACAAAGCGAAACAACAAGAGAGTGTCGTAAATGGGTAAGATCTGGTAAATTTCGGGAAGTCTTAAAAAAAAAAAAAAAAAGAAAAAAAAGAAAAATCGCCGATTGCATGCGTCAGAAAGGAAGAGAAAGAGAGACCAACAGAGTAAATAGAAGAACAAACAGACCAAACCTAGAAATACCTACTTCCATATCCTTTCTTATTATTAAAAAAATTGGAATGATAAAGGAGACTGTACGCTTGATTTCAGAGGAAGGAATATTGTATCAATGAAGCTAGCAGTACCGTAGAAAAGTTTACATATCTTCAAGAGAAAATAGAGTTTTAACTGTCATTTACTAGAATGGAAAATTCCTTCCTTTGCAAACAAAAAACCATTGACGCGGCTGGTGACAGCAGTGGAAGCTTTTTGCTCGTGATGGGGCTGCAATGGATGATTTACTCCGCCGCCGAAATGGGACAGCTGTTAGTATAATATGGAAGGTTTACTTAGACTGTAGTTTTGTGAAGGAAAAAAGGTTTGGTTCGCTGTTATGGTAAATGAAACAGCTTTGTTTTTGCTGTAAAAAGTGTAATGGAAAAGTTTGGTGCGCAGTAAGAGTAATAAAAAGGTGGAGGTAATCTGGTAATCGAAAGCGTTGCCTATTTTGGTCGCTCATGCCCCTTCATAACTTCCTGGGTATTCTCTTAAGGGCTCTGTGTAACATGCTGTTTTCTTTACAGGAACCCTTCAGTCCCCAGGTTAAAGGAAACAGATAGTAAATGTGTCCGTTTCTTTTTTTCCTTTACATGAACAACTTCAGTGCAGGTTCAAGGGACAGATAGTAAATGCGTTTTTTCTTTACAAGAACCCTTCAGTCCAGGTAAAGGAACAGATAGTAAATCTTTTTTTTTTTTTTTTTTTTACAGGAACCCTTCAGTCCAAGTTTAAAGGAACAGATAGTAAATGTGTTTTCTTTTCCCTTTTCAGGAACCCTTCAGTCCCAGGTTAAGGAACAGATAGGTAAATGTGTTGTCTTACAGGGAACCCTTCAGTCCAGGTTAAAGGAACAGATAGCAAATGTGTGTTTCTTACAGGAACCCTTCAGGTCCAGGTTAAAGGAACAGATAGTAAATGTGTTTTCCTTTACAGGAACCCTTTCCAGTCCAGGTTAAGGGAACAGATAATAAATGTGTTTCCTTGACAGGAAATGCCCTTCATTTCAGGTTAAAGGAACAGATAGTGAATTCGTCTTTTCTTTAGAGGAACCCTGTAGTCCAGGTTAAAGCAACAGATAAGTTTTGTGTGAACCGTTTTTCAGGTTAAACAGGAAATGTGTTTTCTTACGATCCCTTCATGAGTCAGGTTAAAGGAACAAATAGCAAATATGTGTTTCTCTTTACAGGAACCCTCCATTTAAAGGCTAAAATGTGTTTTTCCTGACAGATAGGTGGATGTGGATTGTTCTTTACAGGAAACCCTTCAGTCCAGTCCAATTAAGGAACAGATAGTTAATGTGTTTTCCTTTACAGGAACCCTCTGTTCAGGTTAAAGCACAATAGTAAATGTGTGTTTCTTTGGCAGGGAACCCTTCAGTCCAGGCTAAAGGAACAGATATTAAATGAGTTTACAGTGTCTTTAAGGGTTAGGAACCCTTCATTCCAGGTTAAAGGAACAGATAGTTTGAATGGTGTTTTTCTTAACACGAACCCTTCAGTCCAGGTTAAAGGAACAGATAGTAAATTTGTTTTTACACGTCTTTACAGGAAAAGGACCTTCATATCCAGGACCTCAGTCCGTTAAAGGGATAGTAATCTGTTTTCTTTCCCACAATACCTTCCAATTCAGGCTGAAGGCATTGTACATTGTACATTTTTTTTTTTTTTTTTTTTGCTCTGTAGAAACCCTCCAGCCCCTAGCAGAAAGATAGATAGAAAATGTGTTTTTCTTTTCAAGCAGCCTGAAGCGCTCGCCAGAAGAACCGGGCTGTGCAGAAAAGCATCGGAATATTATGGCACTGAGGGTGACGGACAGAGAGTTCCTCAATGAAATAAAATGACAAAAACAAAACAATCTGAACGTAATAAAAGTTTAAAACCTCTCATTTGTTAGTGGATTTATGTTAAGTGGCACTGAGTAACTTTTTCAGGCATAAATCTAGGCAATTTATAAATTATCAGAAGGAGGAAACTATATTACGAGCTGTTTTGTCGACAGAGGATTGAATGCAAAGGAAATGATTCCACGTTTACGGTTACAATTTTTCACTATTCAATAAGATAAGAGACGGCTTTTACAATAATAAGGTTGATACCGTTTACTATGTGCTGGTTTAATCAGATCATCGTAGAAATTGTGAAACTGAAACTGAGAGCACTGAAAAGATTTTTTTTTTTTCTGTATACTTTAGGCCTACGACTTTTCTGAACGCAAGCACGCTGTGATCCACACTCGTATCCCTTTGACGATAAGAGAAAGGCACTGATCAAGACACAAGCAACACTATTCCTTACCACTCCGGGCAGTAAACCTCTTTGGAGAATTTCAAGCTGGTACATGTCAGAGTTAATGAAACCTGTTTCCTCCATCCCTATTGTTACAATTAAACTTCATCAAGTGATGGAGTGAGTCGCATAAGAACGCAAACAAGTCAAAAAGGGGTGATGGCAGGAGGTCGTGTCGTATAGGAAAACTAAAGCAAGGCAAATGATGATGGTGAAAATGTGAAAATTTTATTTGTTTCAATGCCATCTTTGCCGAAATCTTGAAAGACAGTTTCAGTTGCAGCCTACGCGCATAAGTAGACTGAGACTGCATCTTGGTTTAATCTAAAGATAAAATGTATGGCGCTCCTGAACCGGTTTTACGATTATTGTATCAATGTTAAAGGAAGGAGGTATGTGTATACGTGGTTGTGTGTGGTGTTGTGTGTGTGTTCTGTGTGCGGTGTGTTGTGTGTGTGTGTGTGTGTGTGTTTGAGGAATTCATTGCTAGAACATCTAATAATTTTAGGCAGAGCATTTGT
>JADBJO010030307.1:2500-18041 GCA_016801955.1 Conus betulinus | reverse complement strand
TCCACCATTAATTGGAATCAAACAGTGAGTGTTTTTTCCCAGTGTTTCAGCTTTTAACACTTACTTTTAAATGAAAGGTATGCTAATGGCCATAGCTGGTTCTTGAGATACTGTCTCAGGACACTTATCAGCAGATATATGCCCTGTGACACTTTCGAAGGAGGACAAAGCTTCGTTGATAGTGTGACGCCAGGTATCATCAGATAGTGAGTAGAGGCAGGAGTACCGTTAGCCAAGCCCCAATTCTATCTATGTTGACGCACCTAGACTAAGTCCTAGTTTCTAAGAACAAACAACAACAAAGAAAATATGGAGTCACATTTACCTTGTAACAAGCAGAATGTCGATGGGGCCCAAGTGCACAACTGTTCAGATGCCAGGGGAGAGAGAGACAAGAAGTTGACATCTTTAGTTTATATAGCTTTTGCCCGAGTCTGAATTGAATAACTGTGTAGCGTGGCACGTCTTTGACACAGTCAGAGAACGCCAGGCACTGGACATTATCGAGGTCTGGTTTTCATTACTGACCCACTGCTCAGGGATGAGGAGAAGGGGGGGGGGGGGGGGGGGGGGGGGGGAGGGGGGGGGGGGAGGAGAGTGGACCTAGCATGTCAATGCATCCGGGTAGGTAAAGAACGGATGTACCGCTCGGGGAGGGGGGGGGGGGGGGAGGGGCTTAGAGGCTTAGACAGTCTCTCAGGCGTCACGCTATAGATCAAGGCAATCAATGGCTCGGTCCATCCTGGGTAGGTAAAACGACCGGATGTAACTGCTCGGGGAGGAGGGAATGGCACTGGAGAGGCTCAGAATGTCTCTCAGGCTCTGTGTGTGTGTGTGTGTGTGTGTGTGTGTGTGTGTGTGTGTGTGTGTGTGTGTGTGTGTGTGTCTGTGTGCCTGTGTGTGTGTAGCTCCTATGTATATCACTCTGTGATAATTGCCCCCGCTTCCCTTAAAAAATGTCCTCATTTTTGCAATAACTGGAGATGAGAAGGGAAGGGCTGGACTATTTATAAAATAGGTTGTGACTCCATATTTCAGCACAGGGATGGCAGACAATTAGGGCATTCTGGATCAGGGAATGTTACACTTTATAAGTCATGAAGGGATTACTTGAAAGTATTTTAAGGAATATGAAGACAGCATTGCACCTAAAACGTAGCTAATATGGCAATATATGGCACCAGAGTTCGTATATCGGTTCATTTCACTTTGAACTGAAGCAAGAGTCCTTGCACTTGTAGAAAAAAATGTCACACTCAGCGCTGGAGTCACTGCTGAAGAACACCGTGGCTGCAATGAGGAACAGTTTCTGGGACAGTTCATACAGTCTGTAATGCAGCATGTCTGCAGAGTTGAGAGAGTGCTCGTGTGTGACGGAGATCCATCAGTAGTCGATGCTGGGCTCGTCTTATCTGGAACGGACGTAGTTGATGGAAGAAATACCAACGTGTGGCATTATGAGCGTCACAGCCAGGCGTCCCCCTTGTGATGGAATTGTTTGGCCAGGTGTTGAAAGCTGACCCACCAGGCGCGAGGTCCTTGAAGCAGGTAGAAGGAAACAGCGCACAGCGTGGGCGCGCGGGGAGGTGGCGAGTGGCGAGGGCGGAGGAAGGGGGGTGGCAGGCTGAGGGCGATTGCCCCTCGACGAAAAGATCTGGCATCGGGCTTGCTCGTGGACAGCACATGCGATGTACAGGTGCTTCAAGTCGCCTCAGTCGAAGTCAGCGCGCGCATAAGTGCAGCTAGAGTACATGACGTGGCGATGGTACCTCATGACAATGTAGGTAGTCTGAATAGCTACAATTTGTGCAATGCATGCTGTCTCGGGAGGGGGAGGGGAGGGTAAATGTATTTCTTGGTACTTCTTAGAGGGGAATTGAGAAGAAAGCCAAAAGGCACCATTGCTTGCCATCCGTGTGCATTATTTGCTGTTAACAGCAGCGACAGAGCGCCATCAAGAACAAAACAAATGAAAAGCGTAACAAAATGACATATAGGCACAACTGGGCAATGTGTGAACTGATAAAGATGACCAAATGAGCTACTGGGCTTGGCTGAAGAACAATAAAAAGAATTGATGAAATACATAGCATGGCATTACAGGCAGGCACAATCACTGATAATATTTATACCCGATGAGAAATACTGAGACATGGTACTGTATCACAACAATGAATGTTATAGGAAGAAGCAAAGCGTAAAATTGGAGACATGAGTCATGAAGGTTACCCATAATGTCACAAAGTACATATATGAAAAAAAAAAAAGGTGGACAGTGTACAAAGAATACTTAATGCAATGACAATAGCAACAGAATACATATCTGAGCACTTATCAGGGACACTTATAAGGAATATCAAGGGGGGGGGGGCTATGTATATCACTCTGGTCAGTTCCGAAAGGAGGGGAGAACCCCACAAAGCCACAAAGCTAAAAAAAATTTGCAAAATTCTTGTTGAACTTGATGAACAAGGCTCATGTATACGAAATGCAAGATACGTCCAAATACAGGTATTACTCCTCCAACCAGATAGGAAGGAGGCTGGAATATGTCGCTATCCAGATGCAACGGGAGTCCTCAAAGGAAGGGCCACAAAAGCGAGAAGAAAAACAGATATGTACATTCGTAATAAAAGCAGTGACCTCATCGTAAAGTAATGTCAAACTTATAACCATACAATGCAAGGACATATGGAGTCTAGCCTGTGAGTCACTCGACACTGCAAAAATATATAAGAGAAAGGCATACAGTAAAACCTTCGTAAAAACAGAACACGTCAGACCACATTCCAATTAAGATGAAGAGCTAGTGATAAGTAAGCCCTGAAATAAGAAAAAAAAAAAGGAACGTAGTACTGAGAGGTTCACAATATGCATCAATGATGAAGGGGAAAAAAAAAAATCTTCACGACAAATGCAATTCATTCACGGCCAAGGCAAAAAATAATGTAGCATGCATACGATCCACATAATGTAATGAAAGAGAACGAAGAACACATCCTCGGCGATTAATACCAATCAACAGTAACAACACAAAGAAAATCAAAGGGTCGGACCTGAAAAAGCGACGATGCCAGACAATTTTTTTTTTTTTTTTTTTTTTTTTTTTTTTATCAGCACACGATCAAGAATAAATGCAAAAGGAAAATTCATGAACCTTCTATGAATTGTGAGACGTGTACGAGATTGCAAGGAATGTGTGAGCCACTGCTTTGGTTTCTGAACTGGAAGAGATCACACTGGAGCCCGATAATAGTTTGAGATTACAAAAGGGTCACGAAAGAAATGCCACTTAATGATTGTGAGGGAAAGCTGTAATAAAACATATTATCAAAGAAAATTGCATTCCAGGCTAGAAATAATTCAAAATGGCACCTAGACATAACTAAACGAACACAGATAAATCAGTAAGCATCTTCATGAACTGGGCATACAGAGTGTGTGAAAACAAAAGACAAAAAGTGAAGTATTTTAAGTGGCGTTTTTAATGGAACAAGCAGAGGACTATTTGGCTTGCAAACCCGTACATGTCTCAACCATATACCGCCAACAAGTTAAAGCAAGGGTAGATTATGGTCTAGGGATATGGACTTTTATTTGATTACAACAGGAATACGAATCTTCATTATAGAGTAGGTAACACACGGCAGAGCTTAGGTGATTATCTAAGGTGATGTCTTTTATAAAACTGTGATATTCCGTTTACCAAAACCAAACTGAAGGTGGCCTTAGAAACAGTCATGGACTGCATATGATAAAAACTCCTCTTTGAATAAATATGTCATTTATGTTACTGGAACGATGAATTCACACATGTTCTTTATATACAGCAGCATCATTGATGAATTGGAACATGACTAATAGCCGGGCAGAACAAAGCAGTAACTTGCTTGACAAAAAGAAAAAAAAAACAACAGTGAATATGTTAGATAACACCTGCAGTGACGAATGAAGATGAACAATGATGAACATGAAGATGATGACCATGGCCATGGACAAGGAGATGAATATGGTTTGTGTGACAGAAAGAAACAACTCATGCATGATCAGATGAATGAAAAATGGATGACACATAAACATGCAGACACGTCGTTACGTCAACGAAACATAAGGATCCTTAACACGACACAAACATGATGAATGCGCATATTCACAAGGATGATCGCTTGCGCTGTGTACACAAAACGAGACCTGATGTGTAATGTGACGCTAATAAACGATGTGGAGCAAAAGAGATCGAAAGCAGCTCCAACAATATTTGAATGGATACGTTTTGCAAACCTTGCTCATCAGTGTGCAGCCGCATTATTAATTTAACAGATAACCCGAGAAAAAAATGAAATGTATGGATAAAGTTGTGAGTTGGTCCGTGCGAATGTGAGAAGTCACATCATTCTGACATCGAAAAGTACGTAAGCGTAAAGACGAACGCGCAGTCGCTCCGAAACAAAAATAAGCCGCAGAGGTAGTAGAAGGAAAAAAAAAAAAACGTCCGTTGATTCAGCAGCAGTTCCTGAAACACTCAAAAGACGTGTTAATATCCAAACCTAAACGAAACACTGAATGAAACAAAAGTACTTGACGAATATTACAATTAATGGTCCTTGACGAATGGGGAGGGGGGGGGGGGGGGGGGGGGGGGGGATGAGGAGGGAGATGGCAGTGATCGGCACAATTGAAATCATCTGAACGTTGACAATGGGCCTGATGTATTACCAGTAGGAGAGTCGCCAGCGCATAACTCTCAAATACAATGCTGAGTAATAAAATTGTAGTACGTAGTCTCATAAAGTTCACAATCAACTGGCACGAAGGAGATATTTTACCAGCAGGAGAGTCGCCAACGCATAACTCTCAAATACAATGCTGAGTAATAGAACAATATATAGAGGGCAGGCAAGATTCTGGACCGTAGCACTTGGTCATGCGGCATTTGCGCCGAATAGTAGTAGTAGAAGTAGTAGTAGCAGCCCTGGTATTGCGAAATCAAATCAACGAGGCGTCATGTGCCGTTAGGAGTAAGAGCAGTGGGCGGAGGAGTAGGATTATGTACAGTGGGTTGTCAGCGCCCAGTAGTGTGCCATGATAAACCGTGGATCAAGGAAAAGGGAGGTGGACCATAAATAACGACAATAAACGAACAAAGATAATAGCGACCTTGCAAGAATATTCATTACGTACGCACGTGGGTGTTTGAATTGTATAGCAGTAACATAATAAGCAGCTGAAGTAGAGTAATAAGCTCATCTGTTTACACATGAACGGTAACTGTACTGATGATATAACCGTGGAGCGTTTAGGACTGACGCTTTATTCTTATCACTGAACGTAGATATTGCTGACGAACGAATCAGACAAACAAGACGCAACAAGACGAATTGACATGTCAACGACATGGGGAAAAAAGTGCAGGTGATGGGTCGACACCCGTCTTGAGGAAGCAGCATTAGCGCTGTTCATTCAGGAGAAGTTGAACTGTTTCTGATGATAGGGCTGATGCCAGATGTACAACAAAGCGACGAAGGGGGAAAAGGAACAACAATAATAACACCAGCACAAACCAACAATTTACCAGGATGTCAGTTTGTACACATGCATAGTCAGACCCGTCGGCCAACTATACACATCGTCGTGTGATCGATTTCAGTCTCCTGTCCTCGAATCCTTATTAACCAGTCTTGACAACCACACATCATGGGAGAGGGTGTGGGAAGGTGAACATGCATACAAACACGGCTTAGTGACCAAAGAACAAAAGGCAGAGAGTGAAAGAACAGTGTGTGTTGGTCCTCATTCTATGTGCTAACGTCGGCGTTTACGTCCATTGTTTGTCTTTCGGATGTGAAAATCTCGGACTAGATGTGCAGGAATGTGTGACTCAGGCTCCCAAGTGGTGTTCCTGTACCCAACCCACTTGATTTTGTAATGCTTATGTTTGTCTATCATCTTACAAGCAAGAACCTGTTCCACGAGGTATGTTTCCTCATCAGAGGGGACCTGGTTGTCCAGTGTTGGGGAAGGCGTGGTTGTTGTGCTGGAGGCTGAGCTGGAAGAGAGGGAGGGGGCGGGGGCTAGCTGGAATCTGTGTGGATGAGTGCGTCACCTCATCGGTATCATCGGTATCACCTCATCGAGAGACCGACTCGTTGTCGTCCTGTCCGAACAACAGTGGGTCCGGGTCTGCCTCTGGAGGGTTGGTGGGTCTGTCCTCAGGTGAAAAGTAGGGTCGCAGTCTCATAGCATGCACTGGCGATCTGAGTTGTTTGTTACTCTGACTATGACGGAGCACATACACACACATTGGGCAGAATCTTAGTGATGTAGTATGGACCATCATATTTCTGTTGCAGCTTGGCAGAAATGCCCTGCACCTTGTGAGCACTGCACCAACACCTGTTGACCTTCCCTATACTGAGGGGGGGGACTGGTGTTTTTATCATACTGTGCCTTGTAACGCTGCTGAGCTGTGAGGATATTGTCACTGACCATGGTTTTGATCAGTTCAGCGTTTTGGATGATATCCTCCATGCACGGCTGTGCAGACACAGGCAGATCATCAGAACGTAGCGCAGTGTCAATGGGCAGCCGACATTCCTGTTTGAACAGGATAAAGAAGGGAGAAAACATGGTGGACTCTGTGGAGGGGACCGTCCGCAGTGCGGCGGCGACACCAGGAAGAATGGAAGGCCAGGACAGTGGGTGTGTTTGTCACACTGCGCCCTGATAGACTGGGCAATAGTAGCGTTGGTGCGCTCACATGTGGCGTTGGTCTGTGGGTGGTAGCTACTGGTGTGCACCCGTGTGATCTGAAAAATGTTGCACACACCTCAGTCACCACCTTGGACAGGAAATTCTGTCCCCTGTCCGACAACAGCTGATCAGGCGCACCATAGCGACAGATGATGGAGTCATAGAAATGACGGGCTATGGTGGCGGCTGTGGTATCTTTCAACGGAATTATCTCCACCCCACTTGCTGAAGGAACACACAAACAGCAGAATGTATTTATAGCTTCTTCACTGGGGGTCAGTGGGCCAAGTATATCACAGTGCCATCTGGAAAACAGTTTGTTTGGTGCCAAGGGCAACGGTTTCAACGGAGGAATTTGTGGGTGTATCACCCTCTTAGCCTTTTGACATGCATCGCACGACTTGACATAGACCATGATATCCGAGTACATGCCTCCAGAAATATCTCAATCTGATTGCCTGGTACGTCTTTTCAGTGGCAAAGTGACCACCAAGGAGCGAGTCGTGAAACGATAGCAAAATGTCGTTTCTGAGAGGAAAAGGGACTACTAACTGTTTGACTACTCGCTCACTTCTGTGTCCCTGACCCCGCGGATAGTAGAGGTGGTATAGCACGCCATTGTGCAGGACATAATCTTGACTCTCAAGGATCAGCCGGCGGGCTGTCTTGTTCTCCTGTGGTAAACTGACCCGTCTGCAAGTAATCAATGAAGGGCCGGCACTGAGAGTCCTTCAACTGCATGTCACGCAGGTCATCGTCAGCCACTGTATCCACGGTACAGACTGTTACAGTGGGTGTGGCCGGCTCAGTGTGGAGCGTGACCCTGGGGGGTTGATGTGCACAAGGAGGGAAGACGCCGGGAGATTGAGTAATGACTGGGGCTGAGAAGGATGGACAGGGCGGAGTAGACTGATCAGCTGGGTCAAGCAGAGGGGGGTTTCCCGTTGCTTGAAAGGCCGCAGGGATGGGTGAGGGAGAGACAGAAGGTGGCGTGGAAGGTATGGAAGTGCCTACGCTGCTAACGGGATCTAGGACTGGGCGCGGCTCGCAGGACTCCACCCTTGGTGTGTTACACTGCGTGACGGCGTGGGGAACAGGCTGTGATGGCGAGGGGAGAATGGGAGTGGGCGGGTCAAGGTCGGGAGGGTCAGGTGTAGCTGGTGGTGCATGGGGCATGCGACTCAGTGCATCAGCATTATTGTGTACCCGGCCTGGGTTTATGAATGATTTCATAATCAAACGACTGAAGGAAGAGGGGGCCCACCTACCCAAACGACCTGTGGGGTCCTTGACATTCTGCAGAAACTTTGTTGCCAAATGGTCAGTGTACCACCAAAAATTTGGCGTGAGAGAGGTACACTTTGAAGTGCCGTATACCATCTACCAGAGCCAGTGTCTCTTTTTCCGTAATGCCGTAACGTAGTTCAGTCAGCACCACGCAATGCTCGGCCGCCATAGGCGATCACGCGCTCCCGCCCTTGTTCATCTCTCTGTCCTAGCACATAGCCGATGGCCTTGTTGCTGGCATCCGTGTACAAAATGAACTGACGTTCAAAATCAGGATAAGCCAGAATAGGTGCAGATGTGAGTGCCGATTTCAGTGTCTGAAAGGCTTGTTCTGCAGCCGGATTCCATTGGAATTGTGCCTGAGTTTTCAGAAGGTCATTGAGAGGGGCTGCAATGCAAGAGAAAGTTTCTGACAAACCGGCGATAGTAGTTTGCTAGGCCGAGAAATGACCGGACATCATGTTGAGACTGGGGCGTGGGAAAGTTTTGAACCAGTTCCACTTTCGCTGGGTCAACTGAGACTCCATCCTTAGTGACAATGTGTCCCAAATATGTCACCTTAGCAGCAGCAAAATGACATTTCGGGGGTTTGAGTTTGAGACCAGCGTTTCGGATCCGATCAAAGATCACAGAAAGATGAGACAAATGATCTTCAAAGTTTTTGGACAGACAGAGAATGTCATCAATGAAAACCAGGCAAGTTTTGAATGTGAGTCCAGCAAGGACACGGTTCATCAGAGACTGAAATGATCCAGGGGCTCCTGTGTAATCCAAAGGGCATTCTGGTCCAAGCAAAGGATCCGAAATGAGTCGTGAAGGTGGACTTATCCTGAGACTCAGAATCTAGTGGGATTTGCAGAAGCCAGAAAACAAATCAAGGGTGGAGAACATGGTGGATTGTCCCATGATGTCTAACGCATCTTCCCAGGCGGGGGGGGGAGGGGAAATGTACTGGTTTGGTCACTTTGTTCAATTTGCGGTAATCGACCGCAAAGCGATAGGTACCATCTTTCTTTTTCACTAAAACCACAGGAGACGACCAGGGGATGTGGAAGGGCGAACAACCCCATGCTGATACATTTCATTTGACTTGTCTCTCTATTTCTGCATTCAGAGCGGGTGCTGTACGATATGGCCTTTGTTTGATGGGAGCAGAGTCACCCGTGTCGATGGTGTGAGACACCAGGTGAGTCTCACCTAGCTCTGACATGTCAGCAGCAAAAATGTCTCTGTTCTGGGCTAGAAAGAGGGTGAAAGAATCTTTTTGATCTGCAGTCAAATCTGAATCTGATAAGTCAATACCTAAATTGGCTATCATGGTTTTGGCATTAGAAAGTTGGTTAGAGTCAGTTTGAATAGCTGCTGACCTAATATTGGCAGAGTGTTCGGAAATTTCCCCCAAATCTTGGGAAAACTTCCTCAAAATGACCAATTGTATCCCTGGGTGTTAATCTCACAGTGGAAGCGAAGTTATTACGCACAACACACATGGCCTGATTTTCTGTTAGTGCAACCAAGGTTCTTGCTGCAATCACCTTCTTGTTTGACAGCAATGCCTGTAACGGTTCAATGACACCAATGGCATGGCTACACTTGGAGGTGACGCGAACAGGTAGCAACACTTCAGAATAAGGAGGGATAGATGTTGTGTGCAAACACTTGGACAGGCACACTGTCAGGTTGGTCTTTCAGAAAGGGGACTGACGTTAAGCCATTGTACAGCTGAAGGTGATGGGTACCAAAGTGGAGGGAGGCTTGATGTGCCGTTAAGAAATCAATGCCTAAAATCAAGGGACAAGTCAAATGATCTAGAACAATGAATGACTGTGAAACATGCAGACTGGAAAGTTTGAGGGGCAGTTCAATTTTTCCTAGGACTCTAACGGGCTGTCCACCGACTCCCTTGATGAAGGCAAGGGGGCAGGGCTGCAGGCTGACTAGATTGTCTTCAACTAAATCATTTGCAATTTGGCTACTAACACAGGAGACATCAGCACCTGTATCTACCAGACTGGTGTAGGGTTTGTTCTTGATGTAGACTCTAATCTTACTACAGTTGGAGAATGACCTAATGTGTGGGACGGGTTCAGAGTCATGAATTTTGTTCTTCTCATGGCAACCAATCCTGGCGTTGGAAGTCATGAGGGGAAACCCCTATCTGCTACTGCTGCGCCTAAAGCAAACGGCGGCGGTGTGGCCGATGACGTGGCAATGATGGCACCTTGCATCACGAAACCGACACGTGTGTCGCGCATGAGCGCCTCCACATGAACGGCAAGGCGTCTGCTGCCGCGCAAAGGGGGGACGAACGTGTCTGTGGCCAGCGGGCTGGTGAATGAATGAGCGTGGTTGGGCGGTGCCGCCGTTATCCCCAGGGTCAAAGTGCGCGCTGTGTGGCGAGGCTCTGTTGGGGGTCAACACATGTGGCCTGTGTTGCGGTCTGTGTGTGCCGTGAAACCGGGTATTCCCGCGAGCCGAGTCCATTCTTTGTAAGTCAGTCTTTAGGGCTCCTATTTGCTCAGTGAGTGAGGCCAGTGCCACCTCTACTTTGTCTGTGGCTGGAGAGTCCTGAAAGACAGATGCGGTCAGGGCCAAGTCAAGGGCTTGTTGGAGAGACTGGGGCGCACGCAGCATAACAAATTTTGAAATGGATGGAAGGAGGCCATTGACAATAGTTTCCATGATATATCTTTGGGGGGTTTGTCTAGCTGTTGTCCTTGTCGCGTCATCGACGCAAAGAAATCTTCTACTGTCTCATGGGGTAGTTGCCGACGGTCGTTAAACTGTTTCAATCGAATCCATCGCGTGGACTCATGAGGTGTAAAGCGCCTGATCAGAGCATCACACAGTCCTTGATACGTGTGCAAGTCAGGGACTGACGGATCTAATCCATCCAGCCACAGCTGCGCCTGGTCCTTCATTAAAAGGGGGAGGATCGCTCTTTTACTGTCCTCCTGCCAACCTTGTAGTATGGCATATCTGTCAAAAGTTTTCAGCCAGGAAGCAATGTCCTGCGTTGGTTGCCGGTAAAAGGATCAGGCATTAACTGATGGGGCAGGTGAAGGGTGGGAGTTGGGGGCTGGGCGTTTCGTCCCAGACTGTCTCTGGTAATGATGGGCTGACTGTGAGCACTGGACGGAAGAGGGTGAGAATAGTAAGAGGTAGTACTAACAGGGGCATGGGTTGCATTGTCGGTCAGTGATGATGTGTAGCTGAGAGAGAGATGAGACCTGGGCGTGGGAAGAGAGTGGGAGGATGAAGCCAGAGTGGTGGTGTGTGACGAGGATGAAGTTGTTAGAGTGTATGTTGCAGTTGTAACACTAACTGACGACAGAGAACATAGGCCATGTCTGTAGATGTAAGTTCGTCAAAAGGACCGGGGATGAGACTACTTTCCTCCTCGTAATCTGACACAGAAAGATCAGATTCTGAGATGGAGGGAGACACGTGTTCTAACGTTGACTGACTGGATGGGGAGGGAGTAGGTGACTCTTGAGTAGGAATGGATGACACCGCGTGATGGGAGAAGGGATTGTCGACTAAACTTTGAGCGTATGAACGAGTGACTGGTCTACTAGAGTGATTGTTTCTAATAAGAACTGGAAGCCGAGACATGAAAAAAAAAAAGCGATTGTGAGGCCCCTCCCTTTTTTTTTTTTTTTTTTTTTTTTTTTTTTGTAACGACAGGATTTGGAGGTTAGTGCCCTAGTTTCAACTTGTAGAACAAGTAAAGAATTCTATTAGTGAAGGTAAATAGGCGCACGGAGAATAGGAAGTAGTGGTTCCACAAGTACGGGCCTGTGCGATCCATACTTAAATGCACTGAAGGTAGAGCTAACGCTTTAGCTGCGAGGAGAGGTGAGGGGGATCGATTCGCATCTCCACCAACTGTCACAGAATAGATATATGCTCACGTGTGTCTGGAGATAGAGAGAAGGCTACAGGAATGTTTCAGTCAGGTAGATAGTGAGTAGAGGCAGAAGGCACACTTAACACTGAGCCGAAACGCCAGAGTCCAATTGTAGTTGCATTTATTCACTCCTTTCTAACTAGAGAGAGTACCGTTAGCCAAGCCCCAATTCTATCTATGTTGACGCACCTAGACTAAGTCCTAGTTTTCTAAGAACACAACAACAACAAAGAAAATATGGAGTCACATTTACCTTGTAACAAGCAGAATGTCGATGGGCCCAAGTGCACAACTGTTCAGATGCCAGGGGGGAGAGAGCCAGAGAAGTTGACATCTTTAGTTTATATAGCTTTTGCCCGAGTCTGAATTGAATAACTGTAGCGTGGCACGTCTTTGACACAGTCAGAGAACGCCAGGCACTGGACATTATCGAGGTCTGGTTTTCATTACTGACCCACTGCTCAGGGATGAGGGGAAGGGGGGGGGGGGGGGGGGCAATGTGGGGGGAGGGGGGAGCAGGAGAGTGGACCTAGCATGTCAATGCATCCGGGTAGGTAAAGAACGGATGTACCGCTCGGGGAGGGGGGGGGGGGGGGGAGAGGCTTAGACAGTCTCTCAGGCGTCACGCTATAGATCAAGGCAATCAATGGCTCGGTCCATCCTGGGTAGGTAAAACGACCGGAGTCTGTGTGTCTGTGTGTCTGTATGCGTGTAGCTCCTATGTATATCACTCTGTGATAATATCATATTATGTGATGGTAGCTAGTATTGTTGCAAGTAGAAAGTCATACTTAAAAACTACAAGTACAGATGGTAGCAACAGAACCAGCAAATGAGATCTTGACCTCGTCCCGAAATGAGTTAAGGCCTAAATTAGTTTAGTTCTGGATTGCGCTAGGCCATGTAGGTTGAGACAAATAAGAGAATTCCTTCATGCTGTTCATGTAATGTAAGGAAAGCTGGCTGTATTTTTGGGCATTGCGTGAATGTTTCTGAAAATGATAGGGATACAGTGTACTGTGTTAGAGGTCACTATCATTACACAATATACCTGGAAGCTTCAGGCCGTCACGGCTGAGTTTGTAGAGTCCTTGTATCATTCATATACCGCACTGTTTTCTTTTATCTTTGTCAGAAGTTCGTACCATAGAAGTTGATGATTTTGTGTGTAGATGACAAGGATTCTAAAAGGCAGTGTCATTTTAGCTCTTGAATCAAACCGGAAGCAGCAATTAACTAATCGGAAGTAATGGGACTCTGCGAAAAGCGAATACTAGCAAAATGAACATCTCTCCCCTCCATCATCCACTGGCAAAGTTCTGCGGAGCCGGTCTATTTTGATGGGTAAATTACAGACCAAAGAATGACAAGAAGTTAGTGACACGATGATATTGACGTGTTAGATCAGCACACTGATCAATATTAGTGATCATTGCTGTTGGGCATGTCAAACTTTGTCAGCATCCGCATGGTTTCAATACACTGAGATCAACCGTTCCAGTGTATAGTGTAATGACTCTGGTTTCAGTTTCAGTCTTATCATAGTCCAGCCAGCCACGCAGACCTCTGAGGGCTGCCACCACTAAGCCAAAAAGTTCTGAACCCACAAAGAAGCAAACAACAGGAGTCAGCGTATATGTAAAATGTACATCAATTATTAATATGACAGCTGATCTATTGATGTCTTTACAGATGGCTGATCTGGGTCCGCAGCACGGCTCCATTTTAAAAGTTAACGGCTTCGTTCTTGGGCTAACTACCGTGTTTGCACTGATCTTTTTTTAATCACTTCAGTGGGGTTAAACCTGCCTCCTCCTCCCCCCTCTCCCGAAATCTTGTGAACATCAAAGACCTACCAAGCGACCAACGCTCGCGGATGAATACATCTGAAAAAAAATCACAGAAGTTATCAAGCGCAAACGCGAGTCGAGTTGGTATGTCGTTTATAGCCCAGCCGATTACGGCGACCACTTCAGAGCTGCAAGCAGGTCAGAAACTGACCCTCAATTGAATGATGTGAAATGTCAACACTTAAAAAAATCCGAACCAAGTCAAGATCTGAATGTAAAAGACGGATCTGAAAACAAAATAAATCACTGACCACATCTTATTCGTATCCAGTGAAAACCATTGTTTTCCTGACAAAGAAAAAACCTAGACTAATCATAAAGGGAAAAAAAAAAAAAAAAAAAAAAACAACCACCACCACCACCATCACCAAAATCAGATCAGGTGGAAAAAGATCCTCATCCGTAGTCAAATGGTTGCATCTTAGATCATATACTACTCGGGGGTAAAAAGAAAAAGGTATTTCATAAAACATAAGACTGAGTCAAATCAGTGTGACCGTGGATGTAATCTGCACATCACCATTTCCGCTTTACGGTTCCCCAGATCCAAACAAGTAGGCCTAATTCTTGAAGGTTTGGGACAGAACTGGAAAACGTTTATCATCCGTTCGTGTATATTCCATTCTTCTTGCTGGAGTCTTTGACATATCTTGTGTGTGTGTGTGTGTGTGTGTGAAGGGAACGGACATGTTAGATAGCTCAGAGCTTGCGGCATTCTTAGCAAATTGGTCAGCAGCGTCTTTGCCCTGAGTGCCAGCCTAACTTGGAATGAAAACGAGAACAATGTTTTTGCCATCGGTTTAAGAAAGACGTGTGATTGTGGTTCGTAATAATTCAAAGAACGTCATAAAGGTTATGTTGCCGATGGTAAAGGCTATACAAGAAATCGGAGAAGACTTTTTTTTTTTTTTTTTTTTTAATATGTGCGTTTGGATCGAGAAACCGTTTCAGCGCCAGAACCCGGGCGGTCAGTTCAGTAGTGTAGAGCTGTCAAAAAGAGTGTCTTCCTTCACACAGTGGATCGTTCGGAGAAGAGGGACAGAGGGAGGCTGACACAGTGCCCAAAATTTCAGTGACTGCGGTGATTATAATCGGACACACATGCAACGAGAACAGCATAGAGAACGGGAGGCAACCTTTGAGACCTTACGTTTTTCTCTCGCGTGAACGGAATTGCGTCCCCTTTCGGACCTCGTACTTTTCTGATACTGGTTATCAGTTTGATAAGGTTTTTTCCTCCAGCATTTTCTTTCTTTTTTTCTTTCTCTTTTTTTTTTTTTAAATTTTCATTTAAAAACTAGATATTAACACTACAAAATAATTTTTTATATTTTTGTAAAACTCCACCGTCTTAAGTTATTCTGCTTTCTGGTGGGTATGCACAAACCACACACACACACGCACGCACGCACACGAACACACACACACACACACACACACACACACACACACACACACACACACACACACACACACACACACACATTGGTTCACACGGTGCGTTATAGCATATACCCTTCTGTGCGGTAGAGTGTATGCCCTTCAGCAGCGAGTCCACCTCGGAATATATCCAACACTGTGCCAGTCAACTGCTCCCGACAGATAGCGTGTCCGTGGTTCTATACAGGCAACATGGGGAGGCTCACTGATTATATCCTCCCTCCGTCTCTTGCTGCATACCCGTCTCCTGCCACGCCGACTCCACATTACGCCTCTCTCTGTCTGTCTGCCTGTCTGTCTGTCT
>JADBJO010030306.1:15000-18044 GCA_016801955.1 Conus betulinus | reverse complement strand
TCTCTCTCTCTCTCGCTCTCTGATTTCTCTCTTCCTGTGGTGTGGTGGGTGTGTGTGGTGTGTGGTGTTGTGTGTGTGTGGTGTGTGTGCGTGCGGTCGTTGCTGAGTGTGTGTGTGTGTGTGGGTGTGTGTTGTGGTGGGTGTGATGATAATTTCGAAATCTTGTGATGACTACGACTAGTAACACACCGTGATTAAAAGATATATTTTTGTCTTTTGCTGCTTTTCAGTTGTGTTGACATTGGACAGATCAACGCATTCGTGTACATGCATTTAATTGCCAGCTGTTTGTATTGAAAACAGAATGTCCATTACTACAACACTGAACACAAAACACAATAACTAAACTGAACTCAGCGTAATCTTCAGGTTTCGAATGTCAACTTTCGATGTTTCGATATTTTGGAGGAGCAATATAACAGCGCGCTTAGATAACATCCAAGGAGATATGGAGTGATCAATATAACCATTTATAAAGACAATCCGAAAAAATGATCGAGAGAAAATGGGGTTTTATTGTGGTTTGTTTGGGATCTGGGGAAATTTTATGATTCATCATGATCATGCTTCGTCTCCCTGCATCCAGCTACAGCGTTTTCTTCCTGGACACTTGCCTGCTCTGACCAGTGGTGTTGATATAGTTCCCTCACACACTGATTCAGAAGGAGTTTAAGATGCCACCTTTGAAAATCTCGGCTCCCCCCTGGCAGTGTTGGAAAAATGTACAAGATGCTACTCCACGTGATCAGGCTTTCTCCATGGATGCTAGTTTCACTTAGCATGCTAAGAGCAGCTTCTGTGCTGTGGCCAGTTCGCGTCAAAGCTGTATGGACAATGGGAAAAGTCACGAGTTACTGCTGTATAGTGACCTCGTCATCGCTGTGATTAATGTCACGAACTCTATGGATTCGATATTGCATTTAGTCATAAGTTGTGCACAGTTTATGGTGCATCTGAAGCGTACAAATGGTTTGCTGTCCATTATTGCTAATTCCATAAGATTAGCCATCATGTGTTTGGACCGTTAGTGCTTTTGGTAATCAGCAACAGTGTTTTCTCTGGACAGTGGTCAGATCTGTCAAGAGACACACCATCTTTCTGTACAACAATCAATCAGGATTCAGGACAACGGCAAATGTCTTCCATGACCGTCACCTGACAACAACATTCTTTTATTCAATATCTTCACAATACCTCTTGCTTTTGGTTCATAGGCAGCTCATACATTGAAGTGGATGCGCTTGTGAAAGAGAGGATTCTGTTGATAGGTCGGCAAAGTCTGCTCTACGTTTTGCTGTATTCTAATAAATGCTGTCCAATTTCTATTTGTATTGTCTAACAGGTAGGAAGTTAAGAACCAGAGTTCGGAACATAACATTCAAGATTTGGGGGCTATTCCGCTCGACCGAAAAAGTGAG
The DNA here is from genome assembly GCA_016801955.1 of Conus betulinus. NCBI lineage: Eukaryota > Metazoa > Mollusca > Gastropoda > Neogastropoda > Conidae > Conus > Conus betulinus. The sequence goes on along the minus strand of JADBJO010030306.1, from coordinate 16,626 downwards.
TTCAACCAAAGATCTGACCATCAATGGCAAAGACGGTCTCGAATGGCTGGTTGTTCCTGTTGACACAGAAATGTAAAAAGATGGAGTATAATGCCACACAATAGTGATTTTGACGCAGCCTTCATTTCTGAATGATGAGGACTTTGCCTACAAGGAATAAAATTCAGTCTACTGAAAATCGCTCTCTCTCTCTCTCTCTCTCTCTCTCTCTCACACACACACACACACACACACACACACAACACACACACACACACACACACACACATGCACGCACAGCACGCACGCACGCACGCACGCACGCACGCACACACACACACACACACACACACACACACACACACAACACACACACACTGCGTGGTTAGCTAGCTAGGCAGATAGATACTTGAAAAAAATCCCAAAATTAAGATACTGAACAGCGCACCACAAGAGTTGACGTGCTCACGGGTGGTTGCAGGGCATGCAAAAATAGGACATGATAATGAAACGCGCCTACCATATGTCTGTTATTTCTGGACAGGAAGAAAAGCAACACCAAAATCCGCCCCAGCTGCATACCATGAACGACAGACGTGTGTCTCTAGAGGAAAGGGGACTTAACAAGAAAAATACCTTAAAAGAAAGGGCAAAGTAGTAAGTAAGACAGGACGTATTAACAAAAATGAAATAAAAAGGTAGAAGAAGAACCAGAATGACATGAAAAGGAAAAAAATCTGATAAGGACAGGAAAAGTTTTCTCTTTGGTGAGCCATAGCGCTTATTTATGTCGATTTATTTTGTATCATGCGAAAGAAGAAAACATATCGGCGCCACAGTGTTTGTTTGTAACAAGTTTGTTTTCTATTATGTAGAAGAGAAAAACATAATAAAAACTAGTAAAAGAGAGGCAAAAAAGAAGAAGAAGAAGAAAAGAAGAAGAAGAAAAAAAGAAAAGAAAAAAAGCAAAATAAAAAGAAACCCCAGGAAAGAATGAAGGACAAAAAAAAAAATCTCCTGTAGAAAGAAACACTAAGACATCTTAAAATGTATTATGATGCATTGTATTGTCTTTGGTTGCATTTCTATCTATATGTTCCATTTCAAATAGTTTTACTGTCATCCTAGAGTACAACTGGAAGTCCCCGTCTCAGTGATCAAATGATAAGTCTGGACAGACATGTGGTATGAATGTGAAAAGGTCTACAACGAAAACCAAATGAATGAAAACAGGCAGCTCAATCATAGTCATTAGGGAACGAGGACACCAGATGTTTTATGAATTGCTGCTAGACACGCAGTGCCAGATGCGTGCATGGATCAGAGAGGGAATGTGTTGCTAAACGTATTAGGACAACACCTTTGCCTTCAATTTGAGGATAGTTGGCATGTGAATTTTTATAATATTGGGTGTGTAACTTCATCCCGTGGGGATGATTGGTGTCTTGGAATCTATGAATATGTGGTGTGTGTGTGTGTGTGTGTGTGGTGTGTGTGTGTGTGTGTGGGTGTGTGGTGTGCGCGCGCGCGCGCGCGCGGGCGCGAGCGAGAGCACGCATATGTATGTGTGTGTGTGTGTGTGTGTGTGTGTGTGTGTGCCGCGCGTGTGCGTGCGTGCGTGTGTGTGTGTGTGTGTGTGTGTGTGTG
>JADBJO010030306.1:0-10000 GCA_016801955.1 Conus betulinus | reverse complement strand
GCACTGGTGACGCCATAAGATTGAGATAACTGTTTGGTGGCCATTTTTTCAGTGTTATAAAGTGCTTCCTGCAATCTGTGGCTGGCGAATGTGAAGTGTTCTGCAGGATTCCAGGAAGCAAAATCGTCGGCATGGAGGGCTTGAAAACATGTTTCAGGAGTTATTCAGTGATGTCATCAATGAAAATCAGAAAAAATCGTTGGGGGAGATGACTCCTCCTTGCTACATGCCTTGCTAGAGAGTGACATGTTGGCTGATGTTTTCTCTCCAGTTTCACTCTCGCTGTTTGGTACTGGAGGGAGTTGTGAATCCAACGTAATATCTTCCTTTCCACTTTCTTGTTGAGAAGCTTTCAGGGGCGGTCCTACCCACATACTTTGTCGAATGCTTCTGTCAGGTCCACAAAGAAAGTGAGTAGCTTCTTTTTCTCTTCAGAGACATTTTCTGTCACCTCGACAAGATACACGAGATGATCGTCTGCATGGTAGCTCTTCCGGTAGGGTAACTTTGTGTTGCTGAGCAGGTGGTTTTTTCCAGCACCCTGGTGTTTCAGTGGTGTTATGTTTACTATCTGGTGTCTAGATAACTGATGAGATGATGGGTCAGTAGCTGAATTTCTTGGTTTGTCTTCGTGTTTCTTTTGATGGGGATGATGACTGCTTCTCTCCATTGGTCTGGAAATTTCCCCATGTACCCGTGTTCATGATCAGGAGTTTCTGTCTGGCTGTGGGTCCAAGGTCTTAATAATGTGTTTTGGGATTCCATCTTTCCTGGGGTTTTCTTGCACTTGAGTTTCTTGATGGCTTTGTTGAAATCTGCATGGAGCAGGTTGTCATCCTAGAATGGCTTGTTTCTGGGTTTTCAGCTTGTCGTTAATTCTCTTTGCAGATTCCCTGCATTCGAGAATCAGACAATGTGTTTTTACTTCCTTCTTTGTGGAAATATGCCAGGATCTGCCAGCATAATGCTTACCATCTTCCTCAATGACACTTCTGCTGTATCTCACACCAGTGTTCTTCATTTTAGGGTTTCATCAAGGTCTACAATTTGCTCGTGCCCTTCTCCACTTTCAGATTGCTGTCTTCTCAGTCCAGCTCTTCCTGATCTCTTCTTCTTATGGCGGTTGAAAGTTTTTCACTGACTGGTGTGTCTCTAGGGGTGTTCTCTACTATGGAGCTCCATATCCTCTCTGGCAGAATTTAATTCTGTATGAACTGTTGTAGAGTATCGCTCAAATCTGGCCTGCAATGTCTTACTTTCTCCTTGGGATGGATTGCTTGGCCATCGCCAGAGTACTGTTTATTTTTGTTGTTGTCGAAGCTGTTGGATGCGTTGATTTTCTTGTAGAGGAAGTCTTCTTTTCTGTGAATATGGTCCAGTTAGCTCGTTTAAAGTTCCAGCTTGGTTCCAAGCTGTGCTCAGTGCATCATATAGCAGAGATGGTAATGATTACGGGCATATGGTCGCTTTCTCCTGAGTGCTGACTGTTCCATGGGTGAGTCGTTGGATGCCTTCTGTAGCTATTGCCAGGTCTGGTGTTGAGCTGATCTTCCATGCTCTGGTGGAGCAGGTGGGTTTGTCGTCAGGCTGATTGATGAAAATGAGTTTGTTTTCCATCATCCAGTACTCTTGTTCTTCACCACGCGAGTCCATTTTATGTAGCCCCAGCTTGGACTACAGCTGTTGAAATCTCCAACCAGCAGGTGTCTGGATGATTGCAAGTTCGCTTTGTGGGGCGCAAGAGCTGAGACAGGAGGGCTGTATCAGTCTGTGATCAGTAAGTCTCTTTGAGCAACAGCAACTTGATGGCATGCTATTCCAGTTCTTCCTTTCCTGATCTGCACAGCACCACTGCAGGGGTGGAAGTTTTAATTCCTCCCTTGAGTCTGTCTTCACGGTCTTGGCGGAAGACCTCATAACCTGTCATGGGGAATCGTTGAGGATCTCTCAAGTGAGTCTACTGAATGCAAATGACGTCAATGTCGTTTTTATGGAGAAAAACCTTAAGTTCGAGGTTACGGTTTTCTTATTCTTTCAGTATTCTACCCCAGCCACTGTGAGGCTAATAAGTGTCTGGTTTGTATGGTTAGTAGCTCTTCACTGCCTTCCCACGGCGTTCAGGCTAACAAAGACACCAGGGTTACTTGTGTTGGTCCCTTTGAGGCTGAAGGCCTGGATATGCCCCTCCCCAGTTATCGCTTAGAGGGACAATGCCATGACGAAAGTGTAGTCTGACGCATAATCATATTGTTATGCGTGTTTGTCCTGATTAATCCCCGAAACCCTGTTTTCTGACCGGGGGTCTCCCCCTCAGCGTAAGACTAAAAGTCCTATCCCTTTAGCACAAGGGGGTGGTTTGTTCACTTAGGTGTCTTTCTCCAGGGCTTGGAGCTTATAGCGTGGCTCTGATTGCATACTTTCCTGTCATAGGACATATGGGGTATTCAGGTGGAGATAAACAGCGTTGCCTGTCATCCTGCCCATCCTGCTAGGATATTGCTGTTTGGTCCGTGATTGCTTATTTGACTTGGCAAGCCTGACATATCTCAGCTAACCCTCATATCTGGGGATCATCCCTTATATCCACCACTCGAAAAACCTGCCTGGTTTGGGATGTTTGCCCCTGGCCCAGGTACCCTTCTCAAATCCAGTAAATTATTTCACATTCTAAAATGAGTAAAGTTTCCTGTAAAGAAAGTAAAACAGGAATATAAATCGTCATATCTATGTCAATTTACAGATCGTCTATATCTCAAAATCAACATGTTTTAACTTCGTTTCTTGTCATAGCCTCTTACGACTGAAAACTCCTGTGTCATTACAAAGACTCCAACTATGCCCTCACAAACGCCTTGATGAGAAATGTTGCTGACCAGTCTGTCCTTCACTTAGTGTTGTTCTCCATACAAAAAGCACCAAGGTTTTTCATGGCATGGCTCGAAATAAAGATCTCACTATCCCAAACCAATATGACTACTGGTGTCCCAAACGAGCTAAAAAGTGGTTGACGAAACATTAATTTTAAAACATGACATATTCAGAACACAACACAAATAAACAAATTACAAGAAGAGCCTCCTATAACATGAGAATGATTAAACTATTTAGTCGAGCAGAAATCGTAGCTTCACGGGGAAGAACTTTAAGGAGCTAATGACGCAAAGGTCTTTTACAGTCTTCCAAAAACACCTTTTCGTCATAACACTCAGCAAAAGTGAAAACACAGTGTCATTAGTAAAGGAGACACACAAAGAGAGAGAGAGAGAGAGAGAGAGAGAGAGTCCCTGAGAGAGAGAGAGGAGAGAGAGGAGAGAGAGAGGAGAGAGAGAGAGAGAGAGATTTGGTAGGATGGGAGGGCAGAGGAGTGTTGCTTCTTTGTTATATCAGTCAGATGCTTTGCAGAAATAAACAGAGGGATCTCCACTCATACTCACCCATGGAAATGGCCAGAATTTTCCATTTTCTACATACAGCCATTGGGTTACTACCTTGAGCACTTGCTTGATTCCTCCATTCACTCTGCAAACCCAGATAATAGACATTGAAATATAATAGCATCTGGGACTCATGCATGTCTTCTCAGATAGCTGTATGACAGGACAAATGGAGCATGTTCTAGAATAGTCTTGCCAAGGCAGCCCAACTCCACTAGTGGCAAAACCACCATCATTGGTCTGTGACTGCTAATTCAATGGAAAGCCAGCTATTCATTGCTACCTTCCGTAGTGAAGGCCACTCCTCTATTTGTCAACCCGAGATGCCCTAAATGAGAAAACAAAAACGCCACAAAAATTTGAAGTGCTTATGCTGTCACTCTTACAGCAGTTCATAATACAAAGAGAGTTCCCACATGAAACCTTCTCTTTAGTGTTGTATTTTGCTCCAGGACAGATTGTCTTCATTTCTTTTATAAACTGACTTGAACGGGAAAATTTATTCATGTTTTCTTTTCCTTTTCATTCTTGAAATTTTCACATTCCTTTCAAAAAATATCCTTTTGTATCTGCTACAGGAACCTATTTATCCTGGAGAGATGTGAATGCACCATTATCATGTTGCTCAGCTTCAGTACTAGCGGTGGTTGGTACAGTCTAATTTTTGAGTGGCATATCTTGTGTTGCGTTTACTTGAATGCCTTTGTCTGATTACGTTGGTGGTGATGCTGTCGTTGGCTGACTGCTCACTTCTCTTCCCTGGCACTGCTAGGTTCTCAGATAGTCATCAGTGGTGGAGGCTCCCTTTTTGTAATGTGGATGTAGAGAACAAAAGGAAAGACACAGAAGATAATACATTTTGAGGACCATATACATCTTTTTTTTTTTTTTTTCCTTTTTTTTTGTTCGCTAAACAAATCTCATAGTGCATGAGGATTAGCTTAAAGGAAGAGGGACACTGCTCGAAGAAACATGCACAGCCATCTTTTTATCTTCAAAATCCATGTTGGCTTGGAGGGAAGTAGCGTGGTCGATTAATTCATTTGCTCTCAATATAGGACAGGACAGATATTCAAATACGAAAATGATAACAACAACGTTTTGCCCCTGCCGTGTGTGCTTATGTGTGTGTGTGTGTGTGTGTGTGTGTGTGTGTGTGTGTGTGTGTGTGTGTGTGTGTGTGTGTGTGTGTGTGTGTGTGTGTGGTGTGTGTGTGTGTGTGTGTGTGTGTGTGTGTGTGTGTGTGTGTGTGTGTGTGTGTGTGTGGTGTGTGTGTGTGTGTGTGGGTGTGTGTGTGTGTGTGTGTGTGTGTGCTGTGTGTGTGTGTGTGTGTGTGTGTGTGTGTGCGCGTGCTTACGTGTGTGTGTGTGTGTGTGTGTGTGTGTGTGTGTGTGTGTGGGGGGGGGGGGAGCGTGCGTGCGCGCGCGCGCGCGCGCGCGCGCGCGTGTGTGTGTGTGTGTGTGTGTGAAAATTCTGTGGACTGACTCTCATTGTGGAGATCTTATCAGTCCCTTGTTGACTGAATCCGTCCACGACATCCAAGTCAGCCCATTGTCAGGTGCTTTTTAATGAAGAATTGAGCTGATCACGGGTCCGCTGACTTTTTTCTGATGCCTTCACTCACTTAACAACAGGTTGAGTGTCATAGTCAAGCATGATTCAAGAAAACGATGTGGCTAAAACAATGTCAACAACAGGTGGTTATTGAAAGTAAATGCATATGTATCAAGAAAGAAATATGAAAAAAAAGTAACAAATCAACCAGTAAAAAACAGCAACACCACTGCCTTTAAGGCTGAATCGAGAGCAAAATGGGTCTGAACACTTTGGGAGCATCTTGAATGGCCCTCCCTCAGCTGTACCTCTATATATACCGACAACAACCCAGCTTTTAGGCGTTGACAGCTGTCCTCTGAACAAAACCTTGAAGTCATCAAATTTATCAGTTCCCTTAAGACAGGCCAGCCAGGACAAGCTAACATGCCACCTGAATGGCGTTAAAGCCAGTATTATTGATTATGAACTGAGATGACACGTCCATTCTCGTGTGCATGTACGTGTTTCGTGCGTGCGTGCATGCGTGTGCGCGCCCGCGCCCGCACGCGCGCGCGCGCGTGCGTGTGCATGTGTGTGCGTGTGTGTGTGTGTGTGTGGTGTGTGTGTGTGTGTGTGTTTGAGTGTGTATCAGCGAGCGCGCCATCCACTGATAACTTACTCCGTGTGATTCATGTCAGCCCTGTGTTGACTGGATGTCTGTGAGATCCATGTCAGCCAATAGTCGTGTGATTTAGAACGACGACAATGAACTGATCGTGGCCCACAGATTTCGTTTAACGACTTTATCAAATCAACGACTGGCTGGATATCACAGACAGTCATGCTTTCTAAACTTCTTCTTCTTCCCGCTTTCTCTGGTCATGCTGGTTAGCAACAAAGTCTGGTAGCTTGGGCAAAGTCAGCAGTCCATCAGAGTGAGAGTCTGCCATTCCACACACCTTTTCTTGGAGGTCCACTTCACCGGGCCAGAACTCACGCCACAGGCTGTCGAAAGTGCTTGCTAAAACAACCTACATCGCCGATGAAAAACATAGAGAGCAACTTCAGCTGAATACCTTAAGAAAATCCCCAAAGGCCAGGTGGTAGACGTTAACACCAGCCCTTTGACTCACAATTTAGAAAGAGAGGGGCTAGTTACCACCAAGGACACACATTTCAGAACCAGTAATGATTTTTTTTCATCCTGAAAAAATCTGTGATAGCATTAATTGTTGCATATGCCTTTTCATTATTTTTTGTCTCTCACAAGAGATTAGCTTAATGAAGAACAGACACAACACTGAGATAATCTATCAGAACTTTTACATCAAAACCTTCATCTTTCGCAAGTGATTTTACACAGTTTTGAAGATGCATTTCAGAGTTTAAAATATTCAGAGTACATCGAACCACTATTGTCTGGTAAAGGTTTTTTGCGCAAACAAAACACAAAACGAATCACGTCATACTAGAAACATTACAATACAGAACTATTCACCATACTGCCACTACATACTGATGATCGACCAGTATACTAAGCAGCAAATCAACGAAAGCAACATAACTCTAACAATGTCTGTTTACGTCACAAGAAAATGTTAGAATGCCAGCTTAGACTAGAGACAAGTACTAAGGAATCTTCAAGCTATGTTCTGATGTTTAGGAACTTGATCAAGGGAACAGGCACAGACAGTCTCAGCGGCAGCACAAACGCATCAAGCGATCTAAAGCAACGCAAATAATAAAATGCTGTACTGCCCGACTGCCCATGTCAGTTAGCTAGGATGATTATGAGGTTAAAGGTGAATACAGGGAACACTAATCTTTTTCTTGATGTTGCGCATATCTGTTCATTTTCTATTTCAGTTCATCCTCTATCATTAGATCGTCATATATTAACAGAACTTATGAGAAGAAAAAAATCAATATCGAAGAAATAGAAAAATGAAAGCTGTATTTAAAAATAATATATTCATAATTGAAATTACGACTATTATTGGTAAGTCAGAAGTAGCTAGATTACTATGAGGATCCAAAACATGAGTGTCAGGGTCTGTATCAGAAGATCTCTGTATATGAGAACTTATATGAGGAAAATGTATAGACGTTTTCGTTCATTTATTGTCTGATATCACTCGTGATGAACAGACGTTAATAAAAAGACTTAATTAATCTTAACTGAACGAAACGAAAACAAATTCTTTTGAACGTACAATGGCCAGGCTCCAGCTCTTGTTTCACTTTCAAAACATCCAGGGTTGTGTTTTTGTCTACTGTAAAATTCGTATATGGGCAATGTTGTAAATTTTCCCACGGATGTAGTTCCACCTCTCTTCTGCCATTGCTGAGGAAGTCTTAGAGCGCTGGCTCTACAGAATCAGCAAAATGTTCACACAGTCAGGAATCGTCAGTCTGATAGAGCTAACGGTAGGGCGTCCCATCTGTTCAGAATGTAAGGCACGTTTGCTTAAGATTATTATTTGCAGCCAACAAGAGCGTTATCGGTGTAAGTCAGCTCTGTGGTTACTGCTAGCCATGCTGGCTTAACTCAGCGAGGCTCTTCTCGTGGTGCATTGCATTGAGTCAGTGCCAAAGGCTACCTGAGGGATGTCTCTAGAACACTGTATGGTCAGTGCCAAAGGGCTACATGAGGGATGTCTCTAGAACACTGTATGGTCAGTGCCAAAGGCTACATGAGGGATGTCTCTAGAACACTGTATGGTCAGTGTCAATGGCTACATGAGGGGATGTCTCTAGAACACTGTATGGTCAGTGCCAATGGCAACATGAGGGATGTCTCTAGAACACGTATGGTCAGTGCCAATGGCAAATCATGAGGGATGTCTCTAGAACACTGTATGGTCTGGCCTGGTTAAAACAATGGGTTGGTTACGAAGAGCTGATCATTGCAGCAATATTCAAACAGCCTTTGTCCATTTTCTTCATTTTTTTCTGATGACCAAGAGTCCAGTGCCACCGAGAAAAGAGAATATAGTCAGATCCTAATCGAGCTTTAAACTCTCCTAGCAGGAGTCCAGATGTTTATGGCACTGGTCTATTAGTTTCCATAAAAGAACACAGAGTGGGAGCACAGACACTCAGAATGTAACTGACCGGGGGGGGGGGGGGGGGGGGGGGGGGGGGCGGACTGGAAAAGTTGAGGGACAAGACTCTTTCTGAATCGTTGGACATTACTCGAGTTCCACTGCCTTGCTGTTGAGGTTTTCCTTATCTCAATCCTTGCCAGAAAAAAAAAAGTTGTCTTTTCTTAGACACCATCTTATTGATCAGTCTGGTCTCCTGGAATGTGGTAACTTTAGCACAGACATAGATGATGGTTGTGTTCTCAATGCCGTCAATCGTGTGTAGGTGATCGGACATTCAATGTTGGCAGATTCTTTCTCTTTCTAATTTTCTTGTTTGGTGTGGAGTTGTGGTCCGCATCTCAAATTTGCTCTGGGCACCAGACACCAATAGCAGGAGACTGTGGTTCAATCAGGATATTACTGCTGCGGTCTGAGCGAAGTTTTGAAGGAGGCAATAGCTGACTGACTGACAGCACTAAGCGGCCCATTATCATGAGGACAAAAATAGTCACGTTCAATCCCTTGCCATTTGAAGTACATTTCTCACTGCGATATGCATGTTTTTCTTCAATGATATTCTGACGCTTTCAGCCAGAGGCCACTGAAGTAGCGTACCAAGGGGACCTGCCAGGGCACAGTGTTTGGTAATTCTAGGTTGTCCTGCTTGACCACACTCAGTGGGGTACAAATGAGTGCGTTGCAGATGGTTTTGTTTTGTACGAATTTTTAGCTTCAAGAGGTGGTGCATAGGGTAGCATGCGCCCTGTCTATCAGCCTTGATGATCCATTTCGGTCTCTTCTACAAAAGAGGCATCAGGACCCTTTCCCCCAGGTATGGACCATAATTATTAGTCGCATTGGGCAGCATCATACTATAGTCTTCTCGCTTATTCCAGATATGGTGAGGATGGGTGTATGATATATATTGCCTTCTTTTGGCTCGATGGGCTATATATAAAAGCTTACAAGCTCCATTCACCCATCTCATATTTTGCGGGTACTCACACAGAAAGAGACCGTCCTCACTCTCCTCTCTCTCTCCTCTCTATCTCTCTTCTCTCTCTCTCTCTCTCTCTCTCTCTCTCCTGCTTGCAAAACAGGAGTAAAAAACGTTTGTGTAAGAGGGTCCAAATGGTATAGTTTCTTATTCTGGGATCCAAGCTCACTGACATGGAACTTATCGCCGAACCCTTTAGCAAAACAGGGGACAAAAACCAAAACATGGGAAAAAAGAAAGAAAGTAAGGAACGGGATCGCTTCCTCTTTTCTTGACTACAAACCCCACCGATGATATTACAAGCAAGAAAGAAGAGGCAAAGAAATAATGTCTAGCAAGAGGCCATAGGTACTACTGGATTGAAGGCATAAATGATTTCTATCACATACATGCAGATCAGAATAAAAAAAACTCACGTGCCCAACCTGAATCCCAGAACACAATGCGGATATGGGCAGTCGCCCGCTTAGGGCGCTCTGGAAAACAGAAGCTATTCAAAACATAATGGCGAGGCAGAGATCCGGGCGTTTCGGACACACACTTCACAGGTCACAACTTTTGCGAACTCGGGAGTAAACAGCAGGCTAACCTATTCTTTCTCTCCAGCCAACGATAATGAAAGGGATCTTAATTCAAAGTTGAGCATACTGGAAAAAACAGAAAGAGAATAGATTCCCACACAACACACACACACACACACACACACAACACAACCACCACACACACACACAACACACCACATCACCACACACAACACACACATATATATACACCACCACACAAAACCACACACACAACACACAGCACATAAACCGACAAACACACAAACACACAAACGCACGCACGCACACTAACAAACTGCACATTCACCATTTATGCATGCATTCACATAAACACGAACATGAGTAAGCGAGAGATGGATTTAGATGTGCACATAAGACATCATA
>JADBJO010030305.1:15000-18045 GCA_016801955.1 Conus betulinus | reverse complement strand
TACAACTACTGCTTCTACTACTACTACTACTTCTACTACTACTACTACTACTACTACTACTACTACTACTACTACTACTACCACCACCACCACGACAACACCACCACCACCACCACCACCAACAACAACAACAGCAACTACTACTACTACTACTACTACTACTACTACTACTACCCACCACATCACTCCAGCTGCTGGCTTTCAGATACTTCGGGGCCGCCATAGTCATCCCAGAGAACGTGCAGGGAAACGCATCCTTGACATTGGCTGTGGAGCCGGAAGCCTCGTTTTTCATCCTCAGCAAACTGGTGGGGCCGACAGGATACGTCATCGGCATTGACCTTAGTGAGAGCACGGTAAGCACTGGCCACAGGATTTGAAGAAAAAGCATGGGGTACATTGACTTATCATTGAAAATTCCTCTTTTGTATTTCTCGTTTTAGTGTTGTATATTATTATTATTAAAATTATTATTATTATCATAATTATTATTATTATTATTATCAGCAGCAGCAGCAGCAGCATTATTACTGTCATCATCATTATTATTGTTATCATTTTTGTTATAATAATAATATTATTATTATTATTATTATCATTATTATTATTGTTGTTGTTTGTTGTTATTGTCATCATTATCATTATTATGATTATGAGGATGATAATTACTATTATTATTATCGTCAATATTTTCATCATCATCATCGTCATCATCATCATCATCATCATCATCAATATTATCATGATAATTATCATTAGTATTATTATTATCATTCTCATCACCATCATCATCATTGTTATTATTATCATTAACATTGTTATTATCTTTTTATTATGGATTTATTATAATCATCATTATTATTGTTACCATTCTTCTTCCGCTTCTTCTTCTTGACATTGTTATCATTTTATTATCATATAATCATTATTATTATAATTTACTGAGAACAGGCTAGCTCTTGGGGAATGAATTGTATATATATATATAGATGTATGTGTGTATCCGTTACGTGATCTCTCTCTCTCTCTCTCTCTCTCTGTCTCTCTCTCTCTCTCTCTCTCTGTCTCTCTCTGTCTCTGTCTCTCTCTCTCTCTCTCTCTCTCTCTCCTCTCTCTCTCTCTCTCTTTACGTTACGTGGCTCATCAGTTCAGTTCAGTTCAGTAGTTTTTATTTTAACGTCTTTTCATCACTAGATGATCTTAGACCTTTGTGGCTCATCACAGACACACTAATGTGGGTTTTTACCCCTTGGATTTGAAAATCGCGCAACTTTATTTTGTGAATATCTTACCACTCAGGAGACATGAGAGTATGAAATTAACATTTGATGCTTAGACTTGTGATAAACTCTGGTTTCACAACAGTCCATTCTTATCTGTCTTTTGGTTCTTTTACTTGGAATACTCTGATTTTATCTTACGCTCCTTTTCCTCTGTGTCCCCGCCCACCCCACCTCCCATCCTCCCTTCTGCTGTTACCATCTTTTAACTGTGCTTGTCCCATTTTCGCTAGTAGTCTCTCTCCATTCTATGCGCAGATCCAAACAGCCAAGGAGCAGTCAGAATATCACTGGAAGAAATGGGGCTATGACAAACCCAATTTTGAGTTCCGAGCCCTCAACGCCGAACAAATGGACGAAACGAACTTCCGTGCTGGTGAATTTGACGTGATTGTGTAAGTCTGGGAGGACATGAAAAGGAAGGAATAATACAGGGATAAAATGTATAGGAAGCGCGAAATGTGTCCAAGCCGAAGAGAATGAAGGAAACATTGTGCCAGAAAGTGCGGTGAAAAGGGAAGGTATAAATGCTGAAATCAATGATATGACATATGTAAAACTCTATCTTGTAATTTATTCCAGACCTGATACTGTCCCCACCAATCTTTTTATGACGACCACTTGAATAATTGTCTAAACATTTATGGTACTGGGTTTCCCTGTATCTTCGAGGTATATTTACATTTTCTTATTGTATTCTTCTTAGCTTAGAATGAGCCGATTTATTTATTTACTGATTGATTGACTAACTCATTTATTTATTTTACAGACTTATTTATTTGTTTACTGATTTATTTATATATTTACTTATGTATTGAATTAGTTAGTTAGTTAGTTCGTCAGTTAGTTGCTAAGTGCTAAGGTGGAAGGGAGAATTAATAATTTCCGGCGGAAGTCAGAATGGAAGCAGATAAGCTGGGCTGCCTTATTTTCTTTCTGCGCGCTTTTGGTGATGTTATAACCACCATACCTCCGCATTCGCCCCAAAGCCTGTTTGACTGTTTACTGATGGCATCGATCATTTATGAGGGCGCGTCAGTAAAGCGACCTTCATTAACTGATCTGTAGACAGGAGAATACCTCCTTCAGTGGCATAGCACCCACGCCGCTCATTCTGACCCACCCGTCTACAGCCACAGCCCAATCTGCCTCAGTCCCGGCACGAGCAGTCCACAGGGAGCAGTCAATGTCAAATCGTCACAATGCAACCCATTGGGAGAGACACTGCGCTGCTGCCTGGTCACTTCGGTGGTGTTCAGTGGTGCCTGTTTTGATCCAACATACACAGAACACCGCCTGCTAAGTCCCCTACTGATGACAATAATTGATTAGTCGCGGAGCCGGTATGAGCGAACTATCCCTTCAGAGGGCACCACCCTATATATATAACGACAGCCCCCATAAATTTGCCGATACCGGTGACCCCATCAGAATCAAAGCAAGGCTGTAGATGTGGAGAAGACATTTAAACAGAGGTCACCTCGAGAACAAGGCATTGAGGGCCACAGAATTTGATACTTTTCTCAATGCTGACCAATGAGGGTGATGAACATGAGGCTACAGATTCCCATTCCAGCCTGAAACTGCACGACAGCGCTGTATTCTGCGCTTACTTCCATAAGATATCCCAGCTTCAATCAGGCCTGAGAGATACAGACACCAGCAGTGTTGGTCTCGAAATTTGATCAACACTCTCAGAGACGCATCCATTTAGTGAATGAAATACGACTGTGTGGCCCAAGCCTTCCCAGTTAAGCTTATAGCA
>JADBJO010030305.1:0-10000 GCA_016801955.1 Conus betulinus | reverse complement strand
CAGACGTTGAGTGCCTACCTGACATTGGTTGTGCTTTTTTTTATTCATTGTATGTGTGTGTGTTGTGAATGTACACACACACACACACACACACACACACACACACACACCACACACGTGTGTGTGTGTGTGTGTGTGTGTGTGTGTGTGTGTGTGTGCATGGGCCCATGTGTGTTCGCGAGCGCATGTGTGCGCGAAATGATGTGCATGTTTGTGTATGCATGAGTGTTTGTGTGTGTGTGTGTGTGTGCGCGTGCATGCGTGTGTGCGCATCGTATGTGTATGTGTGCTCGCACGTGTGTGTGTGTGTGTGTGTGTGTCGTGTGTGTGTGTGTGTGTGTGTGTGTGTGTGTGTGTGTGTTTGATGGACAAAGAAAAGGTTGCTCACTTCACAAAGCAGCACTGAGCTACTCGAAAGACGCCATCTGAATAACGAGAGAGAACGAGGTGGCTAATATAGATGCACAATTTGTTAGCAGAGGTCATGTTGAGTGGGTTACAAGTAGCGACGCATGCAGGTCTTCCATCCGATCTGACTGAGGAAGCCGATAGCCTTCCGAGAGCAGGGGAGCAACATGCTCTCGTTTAACGCTTTTGAAAACGAGGCGAGCAGAGGGGAAAAAATCATAACTCCCTTCTGTTGATTTATAAGATTTTGAAGGAGGCCCAGGGACTAAAGCACCGCGATAGTCCAGTCGAGAAAGAACCCGAGATATAACGAGGGTTTGTCTTCTTTCTTTTTTATTTATTTCATTATGTTTTTTCTTTTTTTCACTTTTTCACTTTCACTTCTTCTTTTACTGTAAATTTTTCATTATCATTTCATTTTATTTTATTTTATATTTAGTTCTTCTTTTTATTGTAATTTTTCATCATTCCCCCCCCCCCCCCCCCCTTTTTTTTTTCTTTCCTTTTTGGGGTAAGTGTCTGATTGAGCCACTAAGCAATTCTGCATATATTTTGCTAACGTGGACGCTCGTTGCGAGAGTTTCGTGAAATGTCATAATCTGATTTTTGGGAGCTGACTTCCAAATTGAGATTTTGTTTCGTTCAAGGATTAGACGGTCTGGAACACTGGCTCCACCAGAAAATTTGTGTTAGAATGGGTTCTGTTTTTTTGTCTTCATCGAGCTGAAGTTCGTTCTGCGAAGTGCAGAGTTTGAACGTCTGACACACAATTTTGCTTTGTTTGTGATAAGGTCCGAAAATGCGGAGGTCAGGATGATCTATTAGCTCCATGTCATCACCAAACGAAAAGTTCTCTATGGTCTTGATAGGCATCGGATTTCTCAATGTAAAGACATTGTTTATGTTCGATGGTCTTGATAGACATAGGGTTTCTCAATGAAAAAAGACATTGTTTATGTTCGATGGTCTTGACAGACATAAATTTTCTCAATGAAAAAAGACATTGTTTATATTCGATGGTCTTGATAGACATAGGGTTTTTCAATAGAAAAGACATTGTTTATGTTCGATGGTCTTGATAGACATAGGACTTTTCAAAAGAAAAAACATTGTTTATGTTCGATGGTCTTGATAGACGTAAGATTTCTGAATAAAAAAATAGACATTGTTTATGTACTCTGCATTATTTTGAAACAGTGGTTGCTTACACTTCTTCTTCTTCTTTTCTTCTTTTTTCTTCTTCTGACCCCCTTTTTTTTTTGATGACGTGTTAGTTGACTTCAACGTGGTGACAACCCTGATAGTGGCCCTTTGCCTCACCTTACCTTACCCTCCCCCTCGCCCTGTTTTTGCCGTTATACACCCATCACCACCATCCTACCATCCATTGTATCTGCCCTTCCCACCCTACTTTTCTCCTGTCTTATCCTTCATATCCCTCTCTTTAATCCTACCTTCTTTATCTCCCTCCTCCTCTTCCACCTCCAGCACCCCACTAACTACGATAGTGACAGTTGCCTTTGAACATATGCGATTGGTCTCATCACGCTTATTTCTCTTAAACCAGCTTCGAATCCCGACATGACTTCGCTTCGCAATATTGTTGCGTGAAAAAAACGATCATCTAACACACAAGAATTGCACTTTTTCTGCCCCAAACGCTAATAAGTTACCATATTAAGTCCGAGATCCGACGAAAACTGCAGATTTGGTTAAAGTACAAGAACACAGACGCGCAGAAGACATTTTATATCTTGGATGTTAAAATGGGTCAGTGTCATTTGACGAAGTGTGTTGTTTGTGATGTGGGCCACACATTAAGTGTTGGGTTCACTCTCTTCTCCCCACACCTGTGTGGTCACAGAGCACGGGCGGTTCGCGTGTGCCGGGTGGCGGGTGTTTAAAACTGGATCCTCCTCGATCCAAAGGGGCCCATAAAGGACCTGCATTCGTCACCTACGAAGGCGGCATTACCGATTACCCGGATGAGTTCCCCTGGGACGTGGATCTTGTCTTCAAGGTGAAGTGTGAGCGTTCAGCTGTGCATACGTCTGTCTGTCTGTCAGTCTGTCCGTTTTGTCTGTGTGTTAGTGTTACAGAGAATGTGTGTGTGTAAGGAAGAGAGAGAGAGGGGGGGGGGGGGGGGCTGTGCTGCTGGCTGTTTTTTTTTCGGATGGACATCCTAGCTAGTCTACGACTTTGAGACTTAATTCTATGACAGAAAAAAAGAAAGGCGGATTGTGCAACGGGTTGGAGGAGGTATTGAGGGGGATGCTGGAGGTAGGGGATGGAGGATGTGAGAGCTAGTAGGGAACGTGTACGATAACTTGGGGTGCCGCGTGCAAAAAAAAACGTCAACAGCCAGCTGAGTCTGTCTCACAGAGGGGTGTGATTCATCTGACTGATTTGTCGTGTGCTTGTATGAAGTAAACCTAGGTCTAGCTGAACAAGGGCAATTGCTCTAATTCAGAGTTTTCACGCTCACACAGTTCTTTTTCTGGCCTCAAGCATCTACCGAATTTGTGTGCACGTAAGTGCCGACCGATGCAGGCAGTTGTGCTGACGCCATCTTGTTATTAAAAAAAAATCTTCTAGTATGACAAAAAAAGGGGTTATTTATAACGCACCACAAAAAACAAAAACAAATTGTAGACAAACGAATCGCAGACAAAACACGACGCGTTTCGACCTTTTAGGTCTTTGTTAGGCAATATACACAAAACTCAGGACAACGAAAAAGAACGAGCAATCACTTACCTTCATCCAGTTCTAGCGGAAGATAGGCGTTGAATGAGAACGAGGCTGTCAGGAAGGAGACCTAATATAGACAGTACTCTAAGGAACGGCACACAAATATAGAGGATGCAAGTGGTATTATCACCTGTCATTTGTAAATGGTTTTCAGAGTGGTAAGGATCTTGCCACCTGTCATTTGTAAAGATTATTCAGAGTGGTAAAGATCTTGCCACCTGTCATGTGTAAAGAGTATTCAAGAGTGATGAAGATCTGGCTGAAAACGAAGAAAGAAGAGAAAATAGCAAGGTTTATACTCTTGATTATGTGAAAGCAGAGAAAAAAGTGGGATGGTGAGAGTGTAAATGCACATTTGAAAGCAGCGCAGAGAGAGAGAGAGAGAGAGAGAGAGAGAGAGAGAGAGAGAGAGAGAGAGAGAGAGAGAGAGAGAGATAAGTAGGTTTTGTATGTGTACACGTGTGCATAAATGAATCAACTCACGAGAAGTGAAATTGTGTGTGTGTGTGTGTGTGTGTGTGTGTGTGTGTGTGTGTGTGTGTGTGTGTGTGTGATTGCGTGCATGCGTTCGTTCGAGCCAGCGTGCGTGCGTGCGTGCGTGCACGCGCGCGCCTGTGTGTGTGTGTGTGTGTGTGTGTGTGTGTGTGTGTGTGTGTGTGTGTGTGTGTGTGTGTGTGCATTTACGCCTCGCGCGCGTTTGTGCGTTTAAGTGTATGGGGAGGGGGGGGGGGGGGGGGGAGGGCGACTGCGACTGCGTGGAGGGGAGAGGGGGCGTGTGTAAGGGTTGGATGGATGTTGTGTTTTTTCGTGTGTATATTGATGTGTTCATGTTTGTAAAATGGGAATGCAATGTAGCTTAAGTGTAAAGGAGCAAAGAAAGATTGACTAGACCTCCAAACCAATAGAAGAAACAAGTTACGAAAAAAAAATGAACAATGTTATTTGACTTACTGCTTTTCTAAAGACAGAACATATTAGTAAAAAAAACCAAAATGAAACCAACTAAACTTGCCAATAATGGACAAAATAACATTTCCCTAACAACAACAACAGCTACAACAATAGTGATTATAATAATAACAGCAGTAACAATGATAATAATACTAATGATCGTAATGATAACAATAGTAATGATCATGATGGTCATAATAACGATAATAATAATAATAATAATAATAATAATAATAATAACAACAATAATAATAATAATGATAATATTGATAAAACCGGAGTGTAGATATAGAAACGCTGCAGGGTGCCGGTGGGAAGTGCGTGTGTCAGTACTGTAGGGGTGTGTCCTATTCACAAAGGAATGCAAACTGAAAGAGGCGCCTGTCTGTCCTTTCAGAAAGGGGAGGGGTAGAGGTGGACGAGGAGCTGGCCACCCTCCTCTCCTCCATCTACCTGTCAGACTGTTTCTCCTTCAAGCCTGCCTCTGGACACCCTGTGACACGCCGGGTAAGACATGTACCCGTGTTTTTTTTTTTTTTTTCATGGTGCTATGTTACCAAGCGTGTATGTCCTTATTCCTGTCTTGTGAAGTGAAGACGGAATCATGGTTCTATGTTCTTCTTTCTCTGTGACAGAGCGTAGACAGTATCATGTTCCCCATGTCCTCCAGAATCTATTTTCTTGACAAAATCATTAATGTTCTACTTTTTTTTTGTCCATTAGTCTTTGTTTTCCTGGATACACAGTCTGTTGGAAGCCAGCTGTAAAGGTCTCTGATACAGAACTGTTACATTTAAAAATAAACACTTTGAAACCTTCATGCATGGAAACATTTTAGCAGTCTTTGCCATTTCAGTGACTCCTCATTGATTTTTTTATTTCTCATCAACATCATTCTGCAAAATACCAACAGTCGCATTACACGTCAGGTAACCACACCACCATCACCCGCAAACAAAGAAACAAAAAAAAAAAAAAAAAAAAAAAAAAAAAAAGACGCGAAAGAGATTTCCATTCAAAATTGCCACCATTGTTGTCTTGTGTGATACGGATAGCGTACCTTTGTTCTTTGTGATGTAAATGCAGGAGGGCGACACCGATGATGCGGGTTGGTTCGTCTCTTCTGTTGATATAAGTATCTTTAAAAGGACTGTTTCATCGTCTTGATTTCAACCATTTTCTATATCAGAATTGCGTGCAGTTTCGTGATTAGAAAAAAACCCACTCTGTATTGACTTCAACGGGTAATATCTCATAATTGCATTACATTTCATGGTTAGGTTCTACACAGAGACGGTAGCAGGAGAGACATACAGGTTCCACATTGCACGTCCAACATATTTAGGACAGCTGAGGGTTGGTGTGTGTTGGGGAAGTTTATTTCCGGATCTCTAAACGTCGTTTATTTGCAAATTAAATGCAAACTCAGCTCATGCTTAATTTCAACATACCTGCAAAAACTTGTCATTTTGTTTTTTTTTTTTTTTTTACACGACTCAGAAGGTGACAAGCGGAAATCCTTTAAAGGTAGAAACGACGAAAACGACGAAAGACGACACACTGATACGGAAGACCTGTAGAAGGACTGGCCCTCAGCAGAAGAAGGCTCAGCTGTTCTACAGTCAATATCATTAACCAATGGGAATAGAATTTTTATCCTGATTAATCAGAATGCAGCTTCGTATAAATGCGGAACGACGCTCTAACGCCTGTTACTGCAATCATAACACTTTCAGTGTAGGTTCAGTCTTCTTCTATTTTTGTTCTGACCATTGCTTACACTTCCACAGAAATAACACATTAGAAAGAGCACCGTTTACTATTATTTTTTTTGTGCGCTTACCTATAAAGCAATTTTTAACAAATCCTACTCGACTCCATATTGCAATCTTCATGACCGGAAATGAATTTCCCCAACATCTGTGGAAACATCTCTGTCTGCTAGTTCACAATCGGCCCAGTGAAGCATGCTTTTGGCAATCCTCTCAACGATGATTTCTGTTTGGAGTCAGGTAAAGCAGAGACCACCAGAGGAACGGCTGCCCGAGAGGCCTGCTATGCTGCCATGGCAATCGACAGCTCCAGGAAAATGTTTATAGCTAATGACGATCGCAGTTCGCTCTGTGTCTGATCTCACATCATATGTATCACGTCACAATTCTGTGAAGTATTATGACAACTCAGTATAGCAAACAAAAGCTTCGCCAAGTCAAAACATAATATAAAAAAACGTGTTTCTGTGAGCATTTGCCACAATAAGTGCATGGCTGAATTCCTAACGCAAATCGTAGATTTTAATGTACGCACTTTGGGTTTCTGTACAATCAGAATGTATTAAGCTTTCATGCTCCCCTAACGCTCACGGCATGTGAAAGGTATTCACGTAGGTGTGATGTTCCCGTGCAGAATGAAGTCTGTCCGTATTTCATAACAGTGCATGTCGGATTGATCCAGTGCCTTTCTGATGGATAGCTCTTCTGTTTAGCTCCTTGAAATGTGTTACTTGAGGACTGTGTGTGTGTGTGTGTGTGTGTGTGTGTGTGTGTGTGTGTGTGTGTGCGTGCGTGTGTGTGTGTGTGTGTGTGTGTGTGTGTGTGTGTGTGTGTGTGTGTGTGTGTGTGTGTGTGTGTGTGTGCAGGCGCAGAACCCTTTCCAACTAATGGACAAGATGGAAGCAGAAGGAAAACTTCCAGAACCCATCTACACGGTCAAGTAAAGAGCCCGGATGAACCACGTGACTTGCTGGGATCATAAGCATGGCTTCCGGTCGTGGGTAAAAGCAGTGGCGTCGTCGGTTCTCTTCACGACTGCGTGTCCTGGATCCTCCGGAAAGTCTGGTTTTACATACATGCTTCTGCACTCATCTGCTTCCCCTCACAAACTAGCCAGCACATTATTGAGCCGATAGATAATGTTCTTATTATGGGATGTACAAACAATGCGTAATACGGCCTTGGCCTCCGTGTACTATTTGATGACTTATTCCAGGGTGTCTCAAAAGTTTGATTACAGTGCTTTCCCCCGCCATCTTTCCTTCTGTGTTAGCAATCAAGAAATTAAATTACTGAAACGGTTTGATTTACAACAATAGCGAATTGTAATGTCTGTTCTTGTGTGTTCATAAAGTAAAGAAGAGGACAATGTCTGAACCATTAACTATTTGAACAACGTGTTGGTTTTTGTGTTTAGGGTCGATGTTGTACACAAAAGTACTGAATTTAATGAGTATGCAATTATGCATTGAAGTGGTTTACTGTTGGTCTCTCGATTTTTAATCGCCACACAAATGCGTTATTACACGCTAAACTTAAAAAGCAGACTACATCATGCTACTGTGGTTCAGCTGTTCTGTCATTATAATAAAGTAGTTTTACTCTGTATGTATGGGTTTTGGTCGCAAGCTTGTTTGTGTATTAAAAGTTCCTTACAATACAAAGCAGAACAAAATATTTTGTGAACTCTTGCATTATGCAAAGCTATTGTAATATTTTGCTGTATGGCCATATGCAATGTACATTTAGAAGAATGACGCGCCATCTTTTTCTTTTGTTGTGATCTGTCGGCAACGTAGTGAGTAAACATTGTACGCATTGTCTAAGACGAGCATTAGCAGTCCATTTGCCAATACGCTTTCTTTTTCCTGGTATTTTATGTCTTTCCTTTTTTCCTTTTTACCGCCCCCCCCCCCCCCCCCCCCCCCCCCCCCCCCCCGCCAGGATCTGGTGCCGACGCAAGTATGGTAATGTTCAATTGATAGATTTTTATGCCTTCTTACTGACTGACAAAACAGGCACAGGTTTTGATTTGATTTGATTGATTTAATTTAGAGTCTGTTCTCAACGATGGTGATATAGACCAAAAAAGAAAAATGTGTATGTGTAAGTGCTTATATGAGTGTGTCAATCATAATGGAACATCAAGTGAAAATAAAAGAGAAATTAACATAAAAAAAATAATAATAATAATAATATAAACAATAAACAACTAAACTAAAAAAAAATTAGATAAAAATGAAAATAACAATAACGAAGGGGGAGAGAGTGGGGGTGGGAGGTGGGCTGAGCTTGGGAAATATCTATAAATGTACCCCAACATACAAAAATTTAGCATGTATAACAGCAGACAGTAAAATGAAAATGACAAAGTACGTACCTAATTTTGAACACACACATACAAGCACGCACGCACGCACGCACAGAGAGAGAGAGAGAGAGAGAGAGAGAGAGAGAGAGAGAGAGAGAGAGAGAGAGAGAGAGAGAGAGCAAGTCACAACATGTAATCATTTCTCGTAAGACATGAAAATACGTAGAAGGTATTTAGCAACGTGAGATGGAATTGGGGGGGGGGGGGGGGGGGGGGGGGGGGGGGGGGGGGAAAAAAGAGAGAGAGAGAGAGAGAGAGAGAGAGAGAGAGAGAGAGAGAGAGAGAGAGAGGAAGAGAAGAAAGGGAAACAGAAACGGAAGGTAGTAATGTATAAAATCAGACGGTAAAAATGAATTTGACAAAGTATGTACATAATTTGGAACACACCCACGCACGTTCGCAGAGAGAGAGAGAGAGAGAGAGAGAGAGAGAGAGAGAGAGAGAGAGAGAGAGACAGAGAGACAGACAGACAGACAGACAGACAGACAGACAGACAGACAGACAGACAGACAGACAGAGAGAGAGAGAGAGAGAGAGAGAGAGAGAGTGAAAAAAAAGGGCACAACATATAATCATTTGTTTCATAAAGCACATAGAAGGTATTTATTTAGCAAAATGGAAAATTTGGTTTTCACGAGTTTAAACGCATTTTATAAATTATACTGGACAATGATCTTTGACATAATAACATTTTCGTTTTTTGCCGAAGAAGTTTTTTCATTGTTCATACAATTTTCTAATAGAGAAACGATTTTTCATTTTATCCAATTTTAATCTGCTATCTGGATTTTTTTCTAAGAGCACCCGCTTTTGCTATATTTATCAGCTATTTCATTTCCATAGATACCACAATGAGTTGGGATCCAGCAAAACACTACAAAAGTTCCTTTCGCCGTAACGGAATGTATCATAAATTTTATTTCAAAAATTAAGTCTTTCCTACATTTGCATCCCAATTTCGTAAGCTACGAAGAACAGATTTAGAGTCAACACAGATAGAATGCTGTAAATTGCCACATTAAGATCAGATATCCAAGATAAGGCCATAAGGATTGCATATAGTTTGCAGCAGTGCAAACTGAAAAGTTCTTTCCTAAACAAAATGATTTCTTTGCTTTTAAATCGGGATTATCAAATCAAGCTCCTGTATAAGATTCTAAAACTGAACCATCTGTGTAGATTTTAAGATGATGTGGATATGTCTTTTCAAGATGTCCTTTTGCTTCTACTGATATTGAATTAGTATTGTCTTCTTTTTTTTAGAGTAGTATAATATTATATATATATATATATATATATATATTATATATATATATATATATATATATATATATATATATATATATATATATATATAAATTTGGAGAAATATGCTCCCATTGAGGAACTGTGGGCATAGTTGGAGATTTTGAAATGGATCCAATATCGATGTCACATTTTCTAAATAAATCATCAGTATAATTTCGAATGGGCTGCAGATTAGAAATATTCTGTGCCTTTTTAGAAAATCTGATTTGGAATCAAGAAATATTTCATATGTTACTGAATTTGATACAGAAAGACTTCTGGTTACATATTTGGCTGTTGCTAGTTTGCGTTGATCATCAAGTGACAAGAGATTAGCTTCTTTATATGTTTTAAAAGTATTAAAATGCACTGCAACACCAAGGGTTGCTTTAATAGCTTCACTGTCTATACTTTGTAACCGCTTAAGTATGTTTTGAGAAGCTGAAAAATATACTTCCTG
>JADBJO010030304.1:0-18045 GCA_016801955.1 Conus betulinus | reverse complement strand
CAGTAGGACGAGTCGACACACGATGAATGAATGCAGGAGTACTAGGATATTGCCGTGGTCTTATACTTGGATCTTGTTCTTTTTTCTTTTATTAATTTCTCCTGCCCACTTCTTCGTATAGCTCCTAGCTGTGTTTGTTTTTTCATTACTTGTTGTGTTTCGTAGACATAGAATCTTGTTTTTAAAAGAGTTCAGTATCCGGTTCTGTGGAGAGTTCAACGTCGTGCTTTCAAATAGTTGCCTTTATTCGAGGCTTCCGGTCGGTCGTTCATATTCTTTATATAGTTGCTCGGGTTTCTCTTCTGTCAATGTTTCTTGTGGTACAAGGACACAAAACAGGGGGTACCAGGAGAAAATATTTCTGGAGAGCATGAAATGGTTGACTCTGCTACGTAGCAGGTCTCCTGTTTCAAGCAGGATCTGGAACATGGACGCAATGTTTTCAGATCATCTGGGACTGAGCTGCAGAAGTGTTGAGGAAGTCCGTAGGAGCTCTTCCAGTAATATTCCTAGTGCGCACCTGGGTACCTCCTGATCCGAGTGCCCTTTAATACACAGAACCTCTGTGGCAACGTTAACATGTGGATCCTTTTCATATGTTCTGCTTGCCCTTCTAAAGAACGATTTGATGTCATATTTTCAAATGTGTAGTGTGTTTTTTTTCATGGCATTCATATGCTCTTGTTTAATGTTTCTTTTCATAGGGTGAGTATCTTTCTTAAGTAGCGAGTGTTGTCCCTTCTGGACGGCCTTTCCTCTGTTCACAGACTTTACTGTTCTCTTCCCCCAAAGGTTTAGTCTCCTCCTTTCATGGCAATGGCTATCTTTGCTTACAGTGTACTTTAATATTTTGTAGGGCATAGCGTCGTCTTTCCCAGAGGTTTAGACGCCCTTTCATATGGTATTTTCTTGGGGCTTAGTTTCCTCTTTTGAAAAGGTTTAGGTTCCTCCTTTTGCTGTGGTTTAGTGTCCTTTTTTTTTTAAGGTTTTAATGGTCTCAGTTTATAGTTTCCTCTTTAAGTTTAGAATCTTTCCTCTACAAGGCTTACAATCCGTTTTGTCATGTTTAATTTCCTCCTCTTTTCGTTGTTTTTAGTGTCCACCTGTCATATAGTTTAGTGTAAGTGGCCGTGGAGGAGACGGCACAGCATGTCCTACAAGAATGCCAAGCCACGCCGACCTGAGAGACGGTGCCGGGCCCAGAGATTATGTGGGTGCCTTGGGGTTCTCCAGAGGACGCCCCAATTCCTCTGACGGGTCTGCCAGTGAAGACGGCGACCAGAAGAATCGTCGTGGGCTTCAAACTGGGATCAAATGATAAGGGATGGAAGAGAATGCAACGTTGAAACCGGTCAGTTTCAAGAGCGGTGCAAGAAAACATTTTACAGATAGGAATGGGTGTAAAATGGGGAATTGCTTGGCTCCAAAGCTTCCATTTACTCTTTGATTCTGTTGAGAGCGTCGGCACTCTTGTATTTCACAACTTGTTTTTTCTTTGTAAAATGGGTGACTAATTTCCAGGGGAACCCGTAAACATGCATTCCTCTCCTCGCTCCCTCCCCTCCCCACCACCCAAACCACAACAGCGCCCCAACTTCACCCTGCCCCCCCCCCTTCCTACCATTCTGCCCCACCACGCCCTACCATAACCCCCCCCCCCCCCCCCCCCCCCCCACACCCCCTGATCTGCATACCAACGCACCCCCAACTTGACTCTGTTCCACTACTACCGCATCATGCTGGCACTCACACGCGTTGCACTTACGCACACACACACACAAGCAGCACGCACACAACGCACACAAGACGCACGCGCACTTTACACACTTATACGAAGCGGGTCTGCATGAACCATCCTTCTCTACAAAATACCGCTCCAGTCATGCAAACAAAGTCCCCCATTCACTTGACATTGCGATTAGACTGGGGCAACTCGCCCACCAGTGTCACTGTGCGTTTGAGAGGGGGGAATCGCAGTTCTTCTGGCACTCACTTCAGAGAGGCAAGTTGCAGAATTTGCGGCTGAAATGTGTTTTTGTAATGGGATCAAAGGTGATGAGAATCATAGGTGTCATTGATGATTATTCTTGTCTTAGACTCCAACACAGGGATGTTTGATGGCAATTTTTTGGCCGGCATCTACCAGACTTAATAAGGTTGAGCTACACATGTAGAACTGCTCAGTCAGGTTTGATATGACAAAATGAAAACGCTGCTTGCCTTGTGTTTCTCTTCATGTGAAATGAACCATGACTGTGCTTTCTTCAGACATTCCATTCGGACATTCCATAGCACTCTCAACTTTGGACATGAACCCGGCCGAAGCCTCCCACAAATAAAGGCCGCTGATGGTATTCGAACCGTCCAGTCCGTAGCCGTACGTCCGAGACGCTAACTGCTGGCACTATGATTGACGGGTCGGTTACCTGAAGGTTTTTTGAAAGATTTTTTTTTTGTAGGATTTCCTCCTTGAAAATAATTACTAGAGGCGAAGAGATATACAACGGAACACTGTGTATATCCACTATATAACTTTTGAGACCAGCTTTATCCTAACATTAAAGTGAACAAATATCGAAATCATTGAACATCTCCAACCGTACGCGAACAAAAACATATACAGTATCTGAATTGCATCCCCATTGTCAGTTCTGTCTCGTCAGATCAAAAGATTTTTTTAAATAACTTATAGTCTTGGTAGGGTTTTATTTTTTTTTTTTCTCTCTAAAACGGGCGGGCGAATGCCTACCACTGCAGATTTGACAAAAGTACTGTTTATTTCGTCAGGACTGCTCTGAACAGCGACGCATGCTGCCGAAAAAGGTCGGCTAAAGGACGTCTCGCTTCTCGCGCAATTAGACTCTGAAAATTTACGTCGGTCGACATGGCATCTTGTTTATTGGCGATCATCGGTTTTCAAGACACGCATTCGTAGTGAGGTAGATTTAAAGTACCCCTGCTTGACCACGAGTGTCAATTCTCCGTCTCTCTCTCCATCTCTCCACTCTCTCTCTCTCCTCTTCTCTCTCTGCTTCTCTCTCTCTCCTCCATCTGCAAACGCCCCTCACAGATCCCCCGCTCTGCAAACACAAGTGCGCGCATCTATACACATGCACGCGCACACGCACGCAACACACACCACCACACACACACCACACACACACACACAACAAACACACTGTTTTTCAACTAACAAAAAAATTCCATTAAAACTGCAAAAAGAGGTTAAAGTATATTGAGATCCTGATAACAGTTGCAAGAACAGTGCTCTGATAAGACTCAGTGGGGGATAAGGTGGAGGCGGGATGGATGTCGAACATTTTTGTGTGTCGTTCCGCATCCACGCAGCGTATGCATGTGTCGATTCCATCCCTTGGCTTACAGTATTACGAATTCTATGAATATACCACTGAAACAGATTTTTTAAAAACCCTGATAACCCTATCCCCCCCCCCCCCCCCCCAGCTTGAACTGGAAACGAATGCCTACTATCCTCTCGCCTAAACACTCTGTAACATACATACAGATAGCGAGCGCGCGCGCACACAAAGGTGAGAAGTTGAGAAACTGATATTATCATGTTATTTTAATGAAGTCACTGGTTTACCATGCGTTGCTAAAAAAATGTTCTTGCACCGAAAATTCAGTCGACCACTTCGTTGATAGCAATCTGTCTTAAGCTATGTAAAACTGAAAATGGAGCGTAAAAGGATACTGCACTATTTTTTTTTTCTAATGCAATATTGTTGAAACCTTTTATAACTATATAATAAATCGCATTAACCTAAATATATTGTTAAAATGCGATATAACAGAACGCAGATACTTTGTAAAATCAAAATCAATTCGCTGAATTTTAGTGAGTCAGAATCGTTTGCGCAGAATAGTCAATGTTCACAGAAAATATCAATGTTTTTTTTTGTCACCAGGGGCAAGGCACTCGCGCATCAACGACCGTGGAAAAAACGGGGAGGAGCAAAGAATCAACTCGTGGAAGGCAACAGAATACAAGGAGAGTGGTGGCGAGCTTTTATTTACTTTTTGTTTTTGCGCCTATCTTCTTAGCCATTTCAGTGGCATTGCACCCACACCGCTCAGTCCGACACGGACGCAGCCCTGTCTGGCCCGCTGCATCCCCCGCACCGGCAATCCACAGGGAGTAATCGCTGTCATGCGGTCAGGTGGCAACCCATAGAAGGTGATGCTGCACTGCTGCCGAGTCACTTCGGTGGTGCTCAGTGGTGCCTGTACTGATCCAGCATACGCAGGACCCCACCTCTAAGCCCCCCATGGACGATTATTGCTTAGTTGCGGAGCCGGCTTCAGTGAGCTGTCCTTCCGGAGGGCGCCACCACGTCCGTCCAACGACAGCCCCCATGGACTCGCCGTTACCTGTGACCCCGTCGGAATCAAACCAAGGCCACAGACATGGAGAGGACATCGAAACTGAGGTCACCATGAGAGTAGGGCATGAAGGGCCACAGACTTTGAGACTTATTTTTTTTTGTAAATACTGATCGATGAGAATGAGGACGATACAGAGGATGTTACGGATTTCCATTCCGGTCTGAGACTTCGTGGCAGGGCTGTATTCTGTGCTTATTTTTATAATATATCCCGGCGTCAACGAGACCTGAGCTATAGACGCCTGCAGTGTTGGTCAGGATGTTTGAGCGCATCCATTAAGTGGATGAAACGCGACTATGTGATCCCAGTCTTTCCAACTGAGCTCGTAGCAAACTCAAATCTGGGTAGGAGTCGGTCGAGACATACAAATCCCACCTGACTCTCATGGGAATCAAACCCCCGACCTCCCAGCCGGGAGTCCGCGACGCTAACCACTTGGCCACGGCGGCTGGTTACTTTTCTTTAAACGACACTTCAAGTGTTGTGCAGGGTCAAAATATTCTTGTGTAGTGTTTTAATTAGTGGTTCTTTGGACGTTATGGACGTGTACTTTTCAGATGGTTGCATAAAAAATCAACAACATTGGTAATTCAATTCAACCGGGTTGCCCTCTGTGCAACTGGAAACTTGAACCCCAGTGTTCAGCTCAAGCTCCAGCTTTGTGTAAACAAAATACATTTGTCGGCAGAAGAAAAATGGCGTTACCTTTTCTGCTACTAAGATCATGTGCGTTCATTTTCATATTTTCTTCAGTTCTTTGCTGATCCTGAAATCCAAAGTAGGGAAATCTCCCATTTCACCTGTAAAGGAGGCCAAATTTCTGGGAGTTATTTTCGATCAAAAGCTAGACTTCCTTAGATCACATTAAACACTTTAAAAAACTCGCCAGAAAGCGTTTGAATATTCTGCAGGTCGTAGCACAAACTGACTGGGACACTGATAAGAAAACTTTGCTGCACCTCTACAGAGCCTTGGTCCGTTCTAAACTGACTATGGATGTGTTGTAGACGGCTCTGTGAAACCCTCTTGTCTGAAACTCTTGGATCCTATTCATCATCAAGGGCTTCTCTCTTAGAGCATTCCGCACCACCCAGTGTACAGCCTGTATGCAGAGGCAGGTGAACCCTCACTATCCAACCGCAGGCTGACACCATCCTTAAAAATACTATCTCAGATTGTTCTCTCTAATGGGGAAAACCTGCTTGTGACTGCGTTTTTAATCCTCATTTTCAAAGAAAATTTGAAGAAAATCCCAACTGTATTCCTCAGTTTGGACTTCGTATGCAGCCCCACGCGCAGAATGCAGGTCTTGATCTGTGAGTTGTCCGACTTCTCCAAATTTCCAGATAAGTCTCTATGGACCTTTTTCACATCAGAAAACACTCTTTGATGCTGCTGCTTTTTCGCAAAGAATTCGCCAGTCGTCAGCATACAAGCATTGTTTGCCGATCTCTGTACAAAATTCCCATCCTTTCAGAAAATGTTTACTGATGGTTCAAAGCCCGATGATGGAGTGACTTTTGCAGCCAGTTGCTCAAGTGTTCTGTCTCAGATATTATCAAAGCATATTCCGTCAGATAGTTCTGTTTACTCTACTGAAATTAACGGCTTTGGTTCTAGCGCTGAAGATAATTTCTCAATCTGTAAACAAGGACATTCTGGTTTGTCTGATTCGCTGTCAGCTTTGGAGGTCATAGCTGGCCGTAACCTCCATCATCCTGAACTTGAAACTCTCTTGAAACTTTTTATCTCTTTGAAAGCGAAAGGTCACAACATTGTTCTAACTTGGGTTCCCAGTCATGTTGGCATTCGGGGAAATGAAGTGGCGATCGTTGGGTCAGGAATGCGCCAAAACGATGAAACTGTCCACAACATACCCATCCCCTACTCGGATTTTGAAACCAAAGGTTTTCTAATCTGGCCATTCGTTTGTAACTCATTCGTTTTTTTCAAGAGCGAAGAAGCTCCATGGTGCATTCCATGTTATGTACCATTCACAGTTAAACATATTCTTTTAGAGTGTTAAGACTTGCATAATGTGGGATATAAGCATTTTACAAGCAGACTCCATGAAAAACCTTGTTCAGAGATGTCCCACCTGATGTAAAAGAGATCAACATTTTTCACTTGATCTCAGATTTTACAGAAGATTGATTTTTAACTTTTCCAGTGTGTTTTTAGGTGTATTTTAAAGGGCTGTGTGAATGACTTCAACGAAGTGACAGCCCTGATAGGACACTTTGCGGTCGGCTGGGCTATACGCAACATTACCCTACCTTTCAGATGGTTTGGTATTTTTTGTTGGTTGTTCGTTTTTTTTTCTCATAAGAATTCGGGGTCTCTTTCGTTCACACAGGTTCGCCTTTTTCCAGGTAGGGTGCCTTCTGCATACAAATGATTTGATGTCACCTTTACCTAGCTATAGTGTTTTCTTCCTTCACAGGTTTTTAGAGTATTCTTTCCTCGCTTCAGTGTCTCCTTCATTCACATATTTATGTGGCTTCTCTCTTGGGGCTTAGTCTTCTATTCTAGGTTTCGGTGTCGATTTTTCATATGGCCAAGAAGATAGGACGGCTTCCTATGTCGGTGTTCTGGGGAACAAGGATGCAAAAAGGGGAGTACCAGAGGGAGTATTTTTGGAAAAGGCATGAAAGGCTGACTCGAGCTATGGAGCATGGATTGTGAATCAAGGGATCTAGAGCATGGACGCATGCTTTTAGATCATTTTGGTTCGGGCTGCAGAGCTCTTGAGGAAGTCTTTAATCCTCTTCCTGAGATATTCCTAGTGCGCATCTGGTACTCCTGACCTGAAAGTCCTTTCTCCACAGAAAACCTGACATGGTAATTATTCAGCATGTGAATCCTCTCGTAGGGTTTACATTTTGAAAATAACCTTAGCGAGTTTCAAATTCTTAAGTGAGTCTGCCAAAAACAAGGACAAACAAATCGAGACAATTTTACTTTCCATTTTTGCGGGAGCTGGTGGTCACCTTGTAAATAGCGTAAGTATTCTTGACCACCTATGATAGCATTTTGATGTCCTCTCCTTTGGTGTTCTTTCATAGGCTTTAGTGTCGTTTTCAAGTGGCTAGTGTAGTCGTTCTGTGTGGTTAAATTTCCCCTTTTTAAAAGTTGTAGTGTTTTCACTCCATAGATATAGCATCTTTCTTTCAAAAGTCTTGGTGTTTTCGTTTCCTACAGTTATGGACTTCTTTTATCAGTTTGTTGCCTTGTTTTGATAGGCTTTAGTGCCTTATCTCAAAGGGCTTGTCGAAAAAACAGCTGCTAAGTGCCATACAAACTAGTAGAGGGAACCGGGTGACTCCCCATAAATATTGAGTACGTCCAAGGGAGTCATTAGATGCCTGGATCCTGGAGGCGTCTCGGAGACAGATACAAATTGAACTTGCATACCAAGGCGTAACTAACGTGCGTCGGGTTACAGTCCGCAAAGGAAGAGAAAGAACAACACACACTCCGCCTAATATATAAGCTTGAAACCGATGGCCTTTTGGTCCGTCTGTAAATCGCCATCTACAAAGCATTCATGAATAAACATGACAACACTGTGGTTGCTATCTTTCTTGATCTGGAAAAAGCGTGTGATACCGCTTGGAATCTGAAATTCTTAAAGACATTCATAAACTTGGTTTTCATGGTCATCTGTTTTTATTCCTTCAAAACTTTTTGGCTAATCAGCAGTTACAAGTCCGAATTGGCACCACGCTGTCTGACATCTATGGATACGAGTTGTGTGTACCTCAAGGAAGCATTTTCCCTCCGGCTCTGCTCAGTATCAAAATAACGACATTGTCACTTAAGTAAACCGGTGTTCCGAGTCCTCCCCGTTTGTTGATGACTTCGCACTCTGTGCAGTTGGAGCCTCTTATGTCAGCGTTCAGCGTCGACTCTGAATTTGTGTGGACAAGATTCGACAGTGGGCCGAGGAAAAACGGGTTTACCTTTTCAAGCACCAAAATACTGTGTATCCATTTTCACAGTTTTCGTCAGTTCTTTGCCGATCCTGAAATTCGTCTGGATAAATCCACCATTCCAGCTGTGAAACAAGCCAAATTTCTGGGTATTATCTTTTCTCCAAAAACTGAACTTTAAATGTCACATCCAACTCTTAAAAACTGCTTGTTTGAAAGCACGAACACTCTCAGAGTTCTAACGCATACGGATTGGGTCGCTGATAAAACTCTTCTCCCATTTGGCACGGCTCTGATCCGCTCCAAACTGAAATATGGATGTGTAGTCTCTCAGGCTCGGCCAGACCATCCTTCCTGAAAAGTCCAGGTCCCATCCACCGTCAAGGGCTTCGACTGTCTGATTGCATTCCGCACCACCCCTGTTTATTACGTTTCGCATCACCCCTGTTTATAGCATGCACGCTGAGGCAGGAGAACAATCATGGAACCGTTGGCTGAAACTTGCCTTAAACTACACGTTGAATCTCTTTTCTGAACCCCCAAACCCTGTATATGACAGTGTTTTAGACCTAAAAGTTCCAAAAGAATTCGACGACCATCCCAGTTCCATTCACCCTTGGGAATTCGTATGCTTCTTCATTTGAACAATGCAGATATAGACCTTTGAGCCATGTGTGATTTATCCAGTTTTCGTGATGACACACCATGGACTTCCTTCACTCCAGAGATCCGGTTTGATTTAACCTCGTACCATAAAGATACCACTAGCTCTGTGGCGTACAAGCCCTATTTCGCCGAATTGTGTTTGAAGTTTCCATCCTTAGGAAGAAGTTTTCACGGCCGGTTCCAAATTGAGGAGGGGTTTGCCTCAGATGTTCTAAACACATTCCCACTGGCAGCTCCATTTACATTACTGAGGTTGACAACCTTGGTCCTGGCTCTTGAAATAGTTTCTAAGTGAAAACATCGATGTCCTCATTTTGTCGGACTCTCTGCTTTGGAGGCCATTGCCAGCCGTAACATCAAGCACCCTCAGCTGATTAAATTGTTCGAACTGCACACCTCTTTGAAATCAGATGGATATAACATAGTTTTTGCTTGGATTGCCCAGCCATGCGGGCAGTTGAGGCAGCGAGTTCGTTGATCAACTTGCCATGAGCGCCACAAGGAAAGATAAGCAGATTGTCTATCACCCACACTGATATGAAACCCAAATCCTGGACTTACGTCAAAGATTTCCCAACTGATGTGATCTTTGAGTTTCTGAAAGAGATTAACATTTTTCATCTGATCAAAGATTTTACAGAAGAAATACTTTTAACAAAATTTCCGGTGCGCGGTTTTAGGTGGTGTATTTTAAAGGGCGGTGTGGCTGATTTTATTGATGAAATGACTTGAGAGTTAACTTTAACGCGGTGACATCCCTGACATGGCCCTTTGCGGGCTGTCGGCAACATTACTTTACCTTACCAATAGGACATATAAACCTTTTCCATCAAAAGGGTCTGTGTCAGTTTCTTTTGTAGAGCTAAATGTTATCCTTTCATATTGTTCAGTATAATCTTCTTTCAGAATGTTAGTCCCTCGTTTCATAAGGTTGATGTCTTGTGTAAGTCTTTGGCCACATTCACGTCTTCTCTTTCCCAGGTTTAGTATTTTTTTTTTCATAGACTTTACTGTCTTCTTTACTCTCAGCGTGTATGGATGTCATTCTCAGGCATTAGTTTCTACTAGCCATACATTACTGTATTCTTTGTCAGGATTCAGCGGCGCCTTCTTGGTCAGAATGTAATCTTTGGCTTCGTCTGTGGCAGGTCATAGATGTGCTGTCGACGAGAATCACTGCTAATCAACCACGAGCTTTCGCACTACATCTTCCACAGCTATCTCCATCCTCACCAGGGCATACAACTACAGGGACGAGGTGCTACGAGAGATCATCTCCCGGGTTCACAGCGTTACTACAGGCTTCCAGACAATCCGTTCTCATGGGATGCAGGAAGAATGGTGATTTCTGCTGGACCAACCCACTGCAGGGTCTGGAGGATGCATTCACAACGGCAAGGAAGACACAGAAGCCTTGTCCCGAGAACAGTGAAGGGCTTCGAAAAGCCAAATCGAACGTTCTTGTTATCGGTAGTTTGCGTGCGTGTGTGATGTTCGTGTGTGTGTG
Source organism: Conus betulinus (assembly GCA_016801955.1). Taxonomy (NCBI): domain Eukaryota; kingdom Metazoa; phylum Mollusca; class Gastropoda; order Neogastropoda; family Conidae; genus Conus; species Conus betulinus. The sequence continues at coordinate 7,533 of JADBJO010030304.1, read as the reverse complement.
TGTGCGCGCGCGCGCGTGTGTGTGTTTGTGTTTGTGTTGCATAGATCCTGTATTAATCCGTCTGTTTCAGCATGCATGGAATGACATTTTAGTGGACAAGTTTTCTTCTTTCGTTAAGGAATCGGTCAGGACTTGGTGACAGCCCTGATATGATCCCCTGAGTTGGGCTAGGGTGTAAGTGAAATGATGCAAAAATGAAACCTTGTGTCTTTAATGCGAGAGTATGACTCGCTCTCGTTCTCGCCCTCGTTCGCCCTCTCGCCCTCGTCTCTCTCTCTCTCTCCTCTCTCTCTCTCTCTCTCTCTCTCTCTCTCCTCTCTCTCTCTCTCTCTCTCTCTCTGATCACATCTCTTGTGTTGCTATCATCGGTACGGCATGGCAAACAATGCAGTCATGGATGGTAGATGCGTAACTATGTTTACATGTTCATTAATGGAAAGACGGACGAGTTGGGGTGTGTACGTGTGTTTGCATGCAAGTGCTGGTTTGCATCTCTCTCTCTCTCTGGGTCTCTCTCTCTCTCTCTCTCTCTCTCTCTCTCTCTCTCTCTCTCTCTCTCTCCTCTCTCTCCTCTCTCTCTCAAATCTCTCTCTCTCTCAAATATATAAAATACATAAATATGCCCATTTTCTGTATTACTCTGTACAAATTGTTGGATAGTTCTGCAGGCAAATTTCTGCAAGAATCGATAATTGATACGCCTATGCGCACGTTTTTGGAACAAAGCAAAATACTGGATAGGTTATGGGAGCCATACCAGCTTCAGAAGGCGAGAATTGTTTTTCCAGGGAAACGGGTATTACCCATCAGAGCAACAGGGCTAAGCCGTTATCCCTGAGGATCACGATTATTTTCGTTAGGATCAATGTGTTTTCCATTAGGATAATGTTTTTTTCCCGTTAGGATAATGTTTTTTTCCATTAAGATAATCCGTTTTTTCCAAAAGGATCACAAGCATGTTGCGTATTTTCCAAAGGAAAACATCTCAGTGTTATTCCTACGGGTCACAAAGGCTTACCCCTTTTCTACAGACCCCATTCCACAAAAAAATAGGGATCATGTTCCCTTTAACGTTTTCCTCGCAATATTATCTGATTCCCCTCTCCCGATCTCCCATACGATGGAGGCAGAATAAGCATTTTCTCGAAAGACTATAGACTTTCGTCTCCATGTTGTAGAATATGTACCCTCTCTCCCCTCGCTTTCATACCCAACACACTCCTGATCCCACGGTTGAAGGTAACGCAGAAGAGAGAATTGAGGGAAAATAATTGAGCACGAAAGAGAAAGGAGTGAAGAATTAAAATGTCAGGATCGCAGAGTTGAAACGGCGTCGCGCGCACACAAATGCGTGCGCGCACGTACGCCGCACACGCACACACAGACACACGTTTCTCCCCATATTTGCTTTAATTCTTATAATGATGAGCAAAGTATCTGACATACTAGTGCACGTAAACTTATTTAAAAGAGTAACAAAACTTTTTTCATTGTTATATAGTGGTAGCTGCCTCCCCCTCCTCTCCATTCCCCCTCCGCCTTCCACGGCCGTCCCCTCCCCCCCCCCCCCTTGACCACGTCCTCCCCTGCCCTAGCCTCCCCTCCCCCCCCCCCCCTCCTTTTCCTCAAGTTCTCCCTCTCCTCTCTCCCACTCTGCTCTCCCTCCCCCCCCATCTTTCCGGCCCAGCCCCTCCCCCAGTTCTCCTCTTCTCCCACCTTCCTTCTTTTGTTCTTGTCTCCCCCCCCCCCCCCCCCCTCAGCCTCTCTACCCTTTCCACCGTGAGTATACCACGAAGTGATTCCATTTTGATGCGTCCGGTATGGCAAAGAGCTTGCTAAATTTGGAATGAAATCCTCCCCCCTTGCCCTGTCCTCCTTTCCCCTTTCCCCCCCCCCCCCCCCCCCCCCCCCCCATCCCTCTGGCATTCTCATCTCCACAAACCCCCTCATTCTCCCCCCCCCCGCCCCCCCCCCCCCCCCCCAATCTCCCTCGGGTCCCAGTCCCCATCTTTCTTCCACCTCTCACCCACCACCATCTCCCCCTGTACCCTCTGCTCCCCCTGTCCGCGTCCCCTCTTCCCCTTCACCGCGTGTTTCCCCTTCCCTCTGTCTTTGGGCCTCTCATCCCCTGCCCCCATCATTCCTCCTTTTTAACCATCCCTGTCCTCCCTTTCCCTGATGCCACCTCTCTCTCTCGCTCTCTCTCTCTCTCTCTCTCTCTCTCTCTCTCTCTCTCTCTCTCTCTCTCTCCCCCCCCCCTCCTCTTAGTGACAAGAAAGAAGCTCACTAGCACAGGACATTTAAGTGAGGGAGCTATTTGTCTTGAAAGAGCCCCTTGTATCCGCATAGGGATTAAAGTATAAAAAAGATACCTTCAAAGGAAACGTAAATGATGTTTGCCATACACACACACACACACACACACACACACACACACATTAAAAGGAAACACAACGCACTTAATGTCATATCTTGCCAAATTTTCGGCCATGCGGCCTTCTTCTGGGACTTGTTTATTGACAAGGTAAGAACGTCATAAGTATTGACGCATTGAACAAAAATTGTCATAGCTATGACGTCAGTGTTTCTGCCATTTAAAAGAAAAAAAATGAGAATAAGAGATAAAGTTGAGAGACTGAGAAAGATAAAGAGACGCACACATACACGCACACTCACACACACGCACTTACACACGCGCGCGCGCATGCACGTGTCTCTCTGCAGCCGAGTCCCTCTGCCAGCCAGAGAACCAAAAGTCCCTCTGCCACAGAACAATTCCATAACAGTATTACACATATATATACACACGTGCAGATCACATAAAGAATTCCACCCAACCACATCATGCACCACCCCTCCCATAAGTGTGTGTATATATATATATATAGTATGTATACAATGTCAACGCACCCGCACAGAGAGAGAGAAACGGACAAAAGACAGAATGTCACAGACGGACAGATGAGAAGTACAGACAGATAGGGACATACTGAGACAGAGAAAGACGGAGGGAGAGAAACAGACTGGCTGAGACAGAGTGGAGAGAGAGAGACAGAAGCTGAGAGGTGCAGACAGAGAGACACGTTGAGGCAGAGAGGGGAGAGAGGGCAACATCAAATGATGTCCAATTGTAAGATAGCATTGCATCGATTGTGGTAACACTTGAGCTGTTTGTACATTTTCCCCCTTTTCAACATGTCCAATAACATGATTCATAACGTGAATGAAAGGACTTTTTTTTAATGTGTGCAACACAGATTGTGAAAAACAAATACACTGTACGTAACATGCACTCCCATACAGAAAAAAAAGTAAACTGGAGGCGTTCAATGGCTTTATTGAATCAAACATTCTGTGTAACAAGGACACAGAGAATGCGCTTTCTCTCTCTCTCTCTCTCTCTCTCTCTCTCTCTCTCTCTCTCTCTCTCTCTCTCTCTCTCTCACTTTAAAGCATATTTTTATATAATTCTTTAAAGCATATTTTTATAATTCTGATCTGACATTTATATTCCAATGTCTGCACCTGATGTCATGAACTTAGCGTGATTAACTATTTGAATAAACCGATAAACGGAGCCACTCGGGTAAACATGTATGCATAAACACACACGCGCGCGCGCGCGCGCGTGCCCGCACGTAGGCCTACACAACAGAGAGAGAGGGGAGGGGGTGTTGAGAGTCGGTGATTTCGACAAGGCCTACTCGCCACACAGTTCTCAACCTTTCCATCTTTCTGTCAGCAAGTTTTAACAGCAAGCAGCACATCGACGATGAAACGAACAGCTAAACAATCAGAGAGACAAACAAGAACTCATAACCTTATATGAGTGAAGGAAGGGAGGAACGAAGGAAAAGCAAGTAAATGAGTACGAAGGCTGTAGGGAATGAATAACGAATTAATGATATAACGAAGCCGTGAAAGAAATATGTAATAAAGAAACGAATAAATGAAAATATCTCGACCAGCCAAACAACTCAACCAGTCAAAGAAGCAGCTATAAGCAGCTAAGTAACTCTTGGACAACAAAGTAAACTAGCATACAACTAACCATCCAGTCAACGAGCTACCGTGGCAAAGTGGTTGGCATCGTGGACTCCCGGCTGGGTTCGATTCCCATCAGAGTCATGTGGGGTTCTTCTGTCCCAACCGGCTCCTACTCAGAGTTGAGTCTGCTACGGGCTCAGCTGGGAAGCCTGGGACCACACAGTCGAGTTTCATCCATTAAATGGGTGCGTCTCAGAGAGTGTTGCTCAAATTTCCTGACCAATATTGCAGGTGTCTCTTTCTCTCGGAGCCTGACGCCGGATATCTTAACATGCCAGTAAGACCACATGCCGATAAGACCACATGCCAATGCGATGTGACCACATGCTGATGTAACCACATGCCGAGAAGACCACATGCCGATGTCACCACATGTTGTGACCCATTGGCAAGTCTACCATTCTTTGGTAAAATACTGAAAATCATGGTCACAACGACACGTGGTCACAACGATACTTGGTCACAAACGACATGACCAGACCCAGTGGATAATAGGTTTTGGAGCAACTGATATATACGTTTCGGTCTACGAAATAATTTACGACATTCTGATATGCTTTTGATAGCTGATTTCATTTTATAATACACTTTTCCCACGATTTGTTTTCATTTCTTTATATTGTCTTCCCTCGTTCCCACCTTCTTCTATTGTGTTATTATGAATGAAATGTCGAAGTAATTGTTTCCACGTATTTCTCACTTCTGATTTGTTCAATGAGTATAGAGACTCTTTTCTTACTTATTGCTCTTAATGTTTGACTTCAGGAATGCTGTTGTGATGAGGTTCTTTGTATTTCTTTTTGTTTTAGTGCAGATTTAATTTAAATCTGTACTCTTATCCTGACTTGTAGAATTTTGGATAGTATTTTCTATTAATGTATATTTCTTCCTCAAAGAACACTATCGTCTTGTTAAAGAAATGATTCACAGTATTAACAAGCACGTTAAATTATAAAAATACTTAACATGCAACAATGTACCAACAGGTTAATGTTCCTTATATTTCAAGTCAGATCAATCAGTACAGAAATGGGTAAGTACCACCATGTCAATTTATATGTCTATGCACACATCTCAAATCTAATAAATCAGTATCTGGGTTATATATACTGGCAAAACGTGAAAGGCCAGCTCTCATGTTGACGTCCCTTTTTGTTCTTATAATTAATAGACCTGAAATCAATTAACAATTACCCAAATCCAGTAACAAACATTGACCAGACAAGACCTCAATGGTTGCACAACACCACACAACCCACTGCTGTACCAGATTTGGTTCAGCTGCACGTGCTAAAAGCATGAAAAATCTGTAATCTTAGTGGCTGTGGTAGCAAATGTGATTGAAAAAAAAGGGCGAAGTGTCCGTGTTGATTCATGATGCACGTGCAAGGCACGTCTAAGACGAAGACATTTTCAGCCATCTTGGTTATAAATCGGTGGACTGAATAGCCTTTCAAGTCAGTTCATGGCACAAGGGCAAAGACTGGACACTGCAGATCGTGGCCGTCGCTCCTGTTGAGGACAGGGCCGTCGCTTTGGTCCTGTGTTGGACTCAACTCTGCAAGCTGCTCCTCTGACTGCGTGAGTCCCAGGAAAGGACTTCCACTACGGCGTTCTTTGCTAGAGACTTGTGACGTCCGAACAACTGTCGAGTTGGGCCGGACGTGGCCAATAGAATTAGGATTACACACACACACACGCACACACACACACACACACACACACACACGCGCGCGCGCGCGCGCGCGCGCGCACACACACACACACACACACACACACACACACACACACACACACACAACACATATATATATATATATATATATATATATATATATATATATATATATATATATGTGTGTGTGTGTGTGTGTGTACTTATCGGTACTTATCCTTGCAATTCATTAGTTTGTTGTAATTTAGTCCCTTGTGGATTCATTCCAAGTACTGTCCCTCAGTACTTGTGTCTTAAGATGTTATCTTTTTTATATTTTCTACTTTTCACAAGGATATGTAGCTTGTTTTGCTCTTTCATGATTTTCTTTTGCTTCTTAGGTGGCACCTTTGGTGGTTGTTTTTTTTTGGTTTGTTTTGTTTTTTTGAAAATTCAACAAACATACTACGGTATTGCACACCAGCCTTTTTATGGGATAGCATTGTTCTTAAAACCGAAAAGGCAGAGGAGTCAAGTTACCACTTTCCACGGTCACTAAGGAGAAACAATCATGTTTCGAAATATCGGAATTTGACCAGGAGGCGTATGTTAGTAAGTTTTTCTCACCACTGGAGATGTCTCTCCCCTTTCGCGACTGTAAACTTGCTGAAGGCTCATTTTGAGAAGCATTTATTATTCCCCATTCACCCACTCAAGCACATAGTGTTAGTTAAGTAGAATTATCTACCAAAGCGGATATAAATGCTTATCTCCCCTTTTTTCTTCAATCTAAGCCATATGAGCAAGCTTTGTTTATGATTGAATATTTCTTGCAGTCATTGCAACACCAAACTGCTCTGTAAGTTGCCGAATTGGTGCTCGGTTACTTATCCTTGAAATATATATATATATATATATATATATATATATATATATATATATATATATAATGCTGGACAATTAAGAAGTGGGGGAAAACAAGTGCAGGTTAACAATTCTTCCATCATTATAGTAATGATTTGGCAAAGATTTGAAATGGAGAAAAAAAAAAAAATGAAGATGAAGGAAATGGGAAAATGTATATCATAACTATGAAAACCTTTCACTAGCTGCATGAGGAAACTATCGCACTAGCTCGAAGGCAGAATCCCTCTCGAAGGCAGATCTATATGTATCGCCTGCTCCGAGGCCTTTCGTCCGCTGGATCGGACTCATCAGGGAGACACGGCTGATTGTGTCTGTGCTCTTGGCGTCAAATAGAGACACACCACGGTCAATAATTCTGTGGTGTTCTGACCGCCAAGGTTCGAAAAAATGCAACAGCACCCCCAAAGCAAGCAGCGAAAGGTAGTAGAATAAAACAAAACGAAAGAGTGGAGAGGAAAAAAAGTTGCTGAAAACTAAAAACATTATATATATATATATATATATATATATATATATATATATATATATATATATATGTGTGTGTGTGTGTGTGTGTGTGTGTGTGTGTGTGTGTGTGTGCCTCACGTGTTGTACGCCTAGAGTTACGGCGTGCGTTAATATTCTGCTCCATTGATTTTGTTGTAAATTGCTGTGTTTTGTGTATTTGTGCGTTGATGCTTTGAGCAGCATGTAAAAAAGGTAACGTTGACTTGTTGCCTGGCTGTTCATGTTTCGAATGGTGTGGGTTGGTATGAATTAAAAGTCGTTCACGCATCCGAATATCTGAGAGTCGGACAAACAGGCACACGCACCAACCCATCCGTAACAAAAAGCCATATGCCAAACAAAAGAATATGTATTTAAAAGCATCTGACAAACAAAGGAATACCGGCATCTGCAAAGAG
>JADBJO010030303.1:5000-18045 GCA_016801955.1 Conus betulinus | reverse complement strand
TGTTCCGCCTCACTACCGCAACAAGAATCAAGGATTACAGCCAACCACCAAGCATTGGCTATCTGGTGCATTAGGTCCTTAACCAGTACGAGAGAGTGCCGAGATCGTGAGAGTGACGAGGCAATGTGGTATGCCGACTGCCGGACTGATCATCGCACTCATTGTGTCGAAAGTTTAAACTCGGCATTCAGGACCATGCGAAGACCCCAAGGGTCAGAAGACTGACCCAAAAGAGGTTAAACATATCCAAGCTAAAGGATAGTAAAGTTTGTAGAAGATATCTCCAATGACATAGATGGCAGACTGCCACCAAAGACACGAGAACATGACCACAGCGGCATTTGAAAGAGCAGGGAGAGGCCTTCAGAGATGTAGTCCACGGCCATACTGCCCTGAACACATCGGGACCAGCAATCTCGCTAGAAACAACGAACTGGTTTGATGAGAATGACGCAGAAGATGCACCAGACACTGCTGTCAGAGAAAACACCAGCCTGTTCACAGCGCCCCACCAGAACTGACCCACATCACAAGCTAAGGAAGATGCCTTCACCAGTGCCAAAAAACAAAAAGCTGCAGAAGAGGCTTCGTAAATGCAGGATGCCTGGTTCAGTGCAGATAGGCCGATGAAATCCAGGGGGGGCTACGAGACAGTAATGACACCAAGCGTTTCTATGAATGCTCTGAAGGCTGTGTATGATACCCCCGGTCCTCTCCTTCTCCATCTCCCCCTGTCTCCTCAATGCAGATGTGGACGCAGCTGCTGACAGAAAAAAACCACGAAAGCAGATTCTGGAGAGATGGGCTGAACCACTGAACACTTTCGTCAACCAGGTTCTCAACCGACCCGGCCATTTCCAATCAACGACCGCGAACAGCCATTGCAGGCCTACCCATGAAGTGGACATGCAGAGGACATAAAGACCTTGACCCCCCCCCCCCCCCCCCACCCCACCCCTACTCAAAAACACTCACAAAGAAGAAGAAGTCAGAAAGGCAATCAAATAATTTTCCTGTGGCAAAAGCGCCAGGATCTAATGCAATCCCTGCCGACAGTTTACAAATCAGGAGGCCCATCCCATGACACAGAAGCTGACGCAGCTCTTCCAGTCCATTTGGAATGAAGAGAGGGTCCCACAACAGTTGAAAGATGCCAACATTCTCCACATCTACACGAGAAAAGGCCAACCGCCAGTCCTGCGACAATCACCGAGGCATTTCTTTCTTGTCCATAGCTGGGAAGATCTTGGCTCATGTCCTGCTCAACCGCCTTCTACTACACCTTAAAGTGGGGTCTCCTACCCCAGAAAGCCAGTGTGGCTTTCATGGAGAACGTGGAACTTGTGCAGACATGATATTTGCCTGCATGACAGCTCCAGTAAAAGTCCCAAGAGCAGCAAGGCGATCTGTTCGTGACCTTTGTCGATCTGGACCAAGGCCTTTGATACGGTCAGCAGGATGGCTTGTGAAAAGATCATGGAAAAATTTGGCTGTCCCAGGCAGGTGTATTACGATCGTCTGACAGTTCCAAGACGGCATGATGGGTGAAAGTACTGGATGATGGAGACAAGTCAGAAGCCTTTATCCAGCGGACAAAAAGCATAAAGCCAAGGCTGCGTTCTCGCGCCCTACACTCTTAAGCACGGTCCTTTCTCCGCCATACTGCTGACTGATGCCTACCGTGACTGCCAGGGTGGTATACCACGTCAGATACAGAACTGACGGTGGGCTGTTCAACCTCAGGCGACTGCAGGATGTTACAAAGGTGAAAGAGACCGTCATCAGGGACTTCTTGTTTGCTGATGACTGCGCCCCTCAATGTCAGCACAGAGCAGATGATACAGCACGAAGTGGACTGCCTCTCACGAGCTTGCGACAAATTCGGGTCTCACCATCAGCACCAAAAAATACCGAAGTGATGTATCAGCCTGCGCCAGGTAAAACCCTACCAGGAACCACACATCATGGTAAAGGGCAGAACTTACAGGCAGTTGACATCTTCTCCTATTTGTGCAGCACACTCTCACGAGCTGTGAACATTGACGCAGAGGTCAGGAACAGGATTGCCAAAGCCAGCTCTGTGTTTGGGAGACTCCGTGAAAGTGTCTGGGAGCGGAGAGGACCAAGCCTTACCACCAAGCTGAAGGTCTACCATGCAGTGGTACTAACCACTCTCCTCTATGCCAGTGAGACCTGGACTGTCTACAGCAGACAACGCCAAACAGCTCAACATTTCACCTCAAGCTGTCTCCGCAGACTCCTACACATCAAGTGGCAGGACAAAGTCCCGACACTGAGGTCTTGGAAAGGGCGAGCATCCCCAGCATCTACACTCTCCTCAGAAATCCCGAGCCAGATGGGCTGGCCACATCGTCAGAATGCCAGATAGTCGACTGCCGAAACAAACTGCTGTATGGAGAAACTGAGTCAGGGCAAGCACAAAGTTGGGGGTGTGGGCAGAAGAAACGCTTCAAGGGACTGCCTCAAAGTGTCCCTCAAAGGCCTGAACATCAACCTCAACACCTGGGAGTTGCTTTCCCTGCAGCGCCAAAGCCTGGCGAAGCAGCATCACAAAGGGCTGCATGTACATCAGAGAAGAGACGCACAGTAGAAGCTGAGAGAAAGCGAGCCACGCGCAAGGCCAGGGCTACCTCCACCTCCACTGTAGCACCCACCCACATGTGTCCCACATGTGGGCGTTCCGTCAGGGCCCAGACTGGCCTCACCAGCCACCTGCAGACTCACACTCAGCGATCTTCCATCTGAGATTGATTCATGGTCATATTCGAAATCAAAAGACGAACACACAACATCTCCTCAAATTGGGCGCATACAATCCAAATTTGTTCGTTCTTCAACATTCTTCATGGATCAGTGATACAATCTGGTGATCTTTTTTAATATTGGTGTCAGTACTCTCCGCGTACACATTTCAAATCTGCAACGCATTACAAATGTCAACGGTACTGTGAGCAAAGTAATCGCACAAAACTGTTTTATGGCACAAATGAACAAGGAATAACATCGCCCAAAAAGGAACAGTAAACGCTACGGGACAAAAAAGGTCAGGATCAAATAATCAAACATTGCTAAACAAAGCATAAGAATCACACCTAGGATGAAAAGAAAAGCGTTCTGATCCACATAACATAGTGTGCATGAATCGACCTTAACGGTCACTACAGAAGGAAGTTAGGCAGCGGAAATGAATTATTACAAGTGTACCACAGTTTTTCGTTATATGAACTTCAGATTGACTATCAATACTAATAGAGTAAACTACACGAAACACGACTGTCACATTTCATTCTATCTGTCATGAAAAGAACCTAATACGAAAAAAAAAAAAAAATCATGTTATAGCAAAGCACCACAGAGAGAGAGAGAGAGAGAGAGAGAGAGAGAGAGGGTTTACGAGAGAGAGAGGGGAGAGAGAGAGAGACAGAGAGACAGAGAGACAGAGAGACAGAGACAGACAGACAGACAGACAGACAGTCAGACACACAGACAGACACAGACAGACAGACAGACAGACCGGAAGTGTGTGTGTGTGTGTGTGGTGTGTGTGTGTGTGTGTGTGTGTGTGTGTGTGTGGTGTGTGTGTGTGAGTGAATGAGTGCGTGTGTGCGTGCGCGCGCGCGCGCGTGTGTGCGTGTGTGTGCGTGTGTGTGTGTGTGTGGTGTGTGTGCGTGCGTGTGTGTGTGTGTGTGTGGTGTGTGTGTGTGTGTATGTGTGTGTGGGTGTGTTGTGGTGGTGTGGAGTGTGCGTGTGTGTGTGTGTGAGTGTGTGTGTGTGTGTGTGTGGTGTTGGTGTGTGTGTGTGTGTGTGTGTGTGTGTCTGTGTGTGTGTGTGGTGAATGAGTGAGTGCGTGCATGGCGTGCGTGCGTGCGTGCGCGCTCGCGCGCGCGCGCACACGCGCGTGTGTGTGTGTATGTGGGTGGAGGAAGCAAATCAATCTACTTACCAGCAGACGGAGATCGATATATGAGTTGCAGTTCAGCAGGCCACCTCTCAGACCGGTTAACGGCAGAAAATGTCAGTGACAACGACGTTATTTGCAAGAAAACGCCTGGTTCCGAAAACACGTACTTGACACAGGACAACGTCTGTCATGCTATATTGAACTCTGGTCCTTTGCATCAAATGTTGGCACGATATAAACCTCACATTTGTCACGTATGACACTGAGATATTCTGTAAATTGAAATTCGACTCCTCCTATGCATTTGGTTATTTGAAAACGCACAACTTGGAAAGATTGTACAGAGAGTTTAAATTCACACTCATGTCGCTGTCCTCTGGGTGAAGCTTCAGCATGGAGATAGCCTGTTGTACCTTCAACAGTGAGTTTTTTATGGCAGGGTGTTTCAAGCACGCAGCCAAATCGGAAATTCTCATGGACGCGTTCTGTATTTTATACTAGTGTTAGGTCTGCCTGCGGTACCGTCTTGAGCCAGAACATTCATACTGGTCCAAGTTCTAACTGCATCCACATGGGGATGGGTTGTTTCTCTCTCTGTTTTCCCTATCTGAAAGTTGTGTAGAGACTTCAGAGTTTTAGTACATAAAAAGTCATTGGTGCTCTTTTGCTTGTTCCTATCCCCTTTGTCTGAAAGTACACTACTTACCGCCATATTGACGATATTGCAAAATGCATGTGACTCTGGACAGGTAAGAAGATAACTTATGTATGGCGTAACTCCGCATTCTGTAAGCGTCATATCATCCTTTCATAAACAGAAGACAGGTTGTGTCTGAAAAATTATTCATCAACATTTCTCATGCCCTGTTGAACGGGGTGTTCCCCAGGGATCTGTACTGGATCCTGCTCTATTATCTGTTTACACCAATAATCTCCCTTTTCACTTGAAAAGCTCTGTGAAGTCTTTCCTGGTGACACTACACTTCCTTATGAAGATAAAAACCGAAATGAACAGAACATATATTGCAAAATGATCTTGGTACGCTTGTTATCTACACTAAAGTAAACCATTTCGCAATTTTTCCCAGTAAAACTAGGTTTATGTTAATTACAAGTAGGCGAGAAGACAGAGAAACGAATCGAAACGAAACGAAATTTTATATATCCAGGGCAATGAGATCAGCAACTTGCACATGTTTTCCACCCAGCCCCTGGAAAAAAAAAAAAAAAAAAAGATGAAAAAACAAAACAAAAACATAAACAGAATCTTGCATGTGTGTACAAGTGCGTGTGTGTGTGTGGTGTGTGTGTGTGTGGTGTGTGTGTGTGTGTGTGTGTGTGTGTGTGTGTGTGCGCACACACACACACACACACACGCACACACACACACACACACACACACACACCACACCCACACACACACACACACACACACAACACACACACACACACACACACACACACACACACACACACACACACACACACACGCACGCACGCACGGAAGCACGGAAGCACGCACGGAAGCACGCACGCAAGCACGGACGGACGCACGCACGCACGCACGCACGCACGCACGCACGCACGCACCACACACACACACACACACACACACACACACACACACACACATTTTACGCGCGCAAGCGCTTAATGATGGGAGGGATGGGAGTGGGGCAATTTGTCTACTGACAAAACAGATTATAAGAAAGAACTAGAAATAAAGAAACTAGATAAAGGAAAGAAGAAGAAGAAGAGAAGAAGAAGAAGAAGAAGAAGAAGAAGAAAGGAAACGAAATCAAAAGAGAAAAAGGCTAACAAACGCACACATATGCGAACATACACGCGCACAAATTCGTGTGCCAGCGCATGCGTCATATACCCCCCCCCCCCCCCCACCACACACACACACACACACAAAACACACACTCAGGTTTCAACGAATTAATGCTTGAAGAGTCAAAAAAAGAGTTGATAGATGATCAATGCATGATTGAATATACACGTAATAAAAACTGCTTTCGGGCGTACATATTCAGAAAGTTTTTGATTTTTTGAGAGCTGGATTTTTTGTGAGATACATGTTTGCTTATACAATTGATATGGGGTGACCAAGTAAGATTAGTGTGTAAGGTGACTCTCAAAAGCTTATGAGTGCTTACTTCTTCAAGTTGCCTGTCACTGATGTAAATGGTGGGCATAGCCTAAGGTAAATTTTATCTTTTGTGTCGCGAAGTTATGATTATATATTTCGTTTTCTGTTCGTTTAAGGTTATGTGATTTAGTTTGGTCCAGGTCACTACCTGATCAATATTCTCTTGCAATTTAATGAATGGTAGATTTAGGTCAGCGTGCTTAGAGTGGATAGATGTATCATTGGCAAAGAGGGTTGCATGACCCATTGGTATAATATATATATAAATATACATAGCCAGATCATTCACATACAGTAGAAAAAGAAGAGAGGACGAAGTGCTGATCCTTGTGACACACCAAATTTAGCGGTAAGAATCTGGACTGTTTGTTACATAGGGAAACTGATTGTTGACGACTGGAGAGAAAAGAAAAGATTTATTAAAGAAAGGACGTGAGAAGAAAATGTGTAGACTGTCACTTTTCTCAGTAATAATTTTGATCAAAGCGTGTGCAAAAGTCAATGAATGATACCCCAGTGAAATTTAAGTCATCAATGTTTTCTAACCATTGATGAACAAAATGTATCAGTGCAGTATGACAAGAGTGGTTAGGTCTGAATCCAGATTGTTTAGGATGTAGTAAGTCGTATGCTGTAATATGAGACATAACATATTTATTGATACATTTTTTTCTAATGGGCTTAGAAAGAAGTGACAGAAGGGAAATGGGTCTATGATTTGAAGGATGTGTTTTGTCTCCAGATTTAAAGAGTGGTATTTTTTTGGCTTGCCTGAGAATAGTAGGAAAGTAAACTTTTATCAATGCAAAATTTATATAAATAAAAGATAACAAGATTATACAAAAAAAAATAACAAAGTTTATAGAAAAAAAATTAATGAGCCAGTAATGAGAGGAGCACTAAGTTTAAGAATGTTTCCATTCAGATGGCCAGGACTGCGATTACCTGTCTGTTTCATATGAACAAGGTGAAAAATAAACATCATAAATCGTTACTGGAAAAAAAATCACTTTAAATGATTTTTTTTTAAGGCTAATTAAAAACTATCAGCAAAAATTTCTTTTGCACTGCACATGCTTTGTCAGAATTCATACGAGTAAGAATGTCACACCGCTTTTTCCAAACTGATGTTGGTTACTGTTAGAGCTATTACAAACTAAGTTTCTGAACTATCTCTGTTTTGAACTGCGCAACATCGATGTGACTTTGTTTCTTTTGCTTCTTGATTTAAAAAAAAAAAAAAAACAGATAATATCGTAACCGTATAGCATTTTGAATATGTCTGTCAACCAACGGGGCTTAGGTGAATATCTGATCCTTTTAGTTATAAAAGGGGCATGCTTACGTAGATGTGTATAAACGTTTTATGCCAGATACCGAAGCTTGATCAGGATCAGTATAATGATAAACATTAGATAGTGTGCTGATCGAGCTAAATCATATTGGAAGTAATTCTTGTCAAAACTGGGAAATAATCTGTGCGTGATAACTTTATGTCCAGGTCTAGGATTTTTTGTGCCTGTTTTTAAACCAAGTTACACATACAGGTGAGTGGTCACAACAACCACAATGTGGAGAACATATTTCTATGACGTTGTCTTTTTTTGCTGGCATAAGCATGGCCAGTGTTTCGGATGTTGGGGTAATTCGTGTCGGTGTATCACGTAATAGGACTAAATCATCATATGTTAGATTCCATCGATTAATAATATTAAGAAGGTCTATGTTAAGATCACCAAAAAGAATGATTTTGTTTCCGACCAGTGAAGCAGCTTGCATCATTTACTTACATTTGGCGTACCAGCCAATGCGCTCAGACGGGTTCCTGTATAAAAATCCAATAAACACGGTTTTCACTTTTTCTTAATTTTAACTTCGACCCAAATAGACTCAATACAATAACGTCCAAATGAATCCATCAGTGGGTACAGAAGAGACTGCCATGAATAAAGTATCAAACCTGTTTGCATTGGGAGCATTGGGTCAAGTCGAATATGGCTGTAACCTGGTATTAATACATCTTCATCGGTTATATATTTAGTTAATCTAGACTCAGTACAGCAAAAGAAATGAAACTGCTTTTCAGAAGTATAAAGAATAGATGATAACCCTTTCCTTTGTTAAGTACATGATTTATATTTATAAATCCTATTCTAAGACCATCCTTGGAAGGCCAAAATGATACAATGGGCATTTTAGCAGACTGAAGTGAGGAAAAATATACAGTGCCCTCAAATACAAAATGGCTTGCACATATACTACAATTTCAGGGATGGTAAGTGACTATAGCAGAAGCACAACTCAGTGGAGATAAATCATGGAAATCGAAAAGAATCAGTACGTGAGACGAGGGAATACACACAACAGAGGGACTGTGGCACACACAAGTATTATCAAAAAAACGAGGTTCTAGATTTCACTTTGAACTTCAATATAAATGACCAATAATTCAATGTAATTCACACATAGATCAAGAAAGTCAATCCACAAATCAAAATACTCTCTCTCTCTCTCTCTCTCTCTTCTCTCTCTCTCTCTCTCTCTCTCTCTCTCTCTCTCTCTCTCTCACACACACACACACACACACACACACACACACACACACACACACACACACACATGCAAATGTTTCAGTGAGTGAAACCAAGAGACGTGTGTATGAAGTCGACAACGTACGAAATGAAAACAACAAGAACAACAACAACAACAACAACAAGAACAACAACAACAAAAGAAACGAAAAGAAGAAGAAGAAGAAGAAGAAAGAAGAGAAAAGAAGAAGAAGAAAGAAAAGCATTAACACAAGCTGCAACTGCAAACAAACGCAACCAGCCTTTGAAAATACAAACAACAAAATGTATAACAGAAACCTAGTATGATATGAAAACATGAGTCAATAAACGTCTTATTTCAAAAGAAGAACAGACACTTGTGCAGGACCACACGTCCCAAACATTGGTAACGGGTCAAAGCAAACAACTGATGGTACAAATGAAAATCTTAGTATCCACCTATGATGTGCTGCACAATTGTTTTAATCGCACGGTCAGTCTGTAAATACTCCTGAATACGAGTTAGGCGACTGCAACACAGCCCTCTGTCTCTCTCCCTCTCCACTCTGTCTCTGTTTTCCATCACCCGCTCCTCCTCCTCCTCCTCCTCCTCCTCCACTCTCTCTCTCTCTCTCACACACACACACACACACATACACGCGCGCGCGCGCGCGCGCGCGGATGCGCACGTACACGCATGTGAGATAAAATTGCTGAAAGAAGGTGAAAAGTACACACACATACCCCCTCCCCCCCCCCCCCCCCCCCCCCCCGCACACACACACACACATGACGATTCACCATCGTTGGTCGTTTTGACTAGTTAGACTATTTAAGACATGGGAGGTCATCATGCTTAAACAGTGCAAATGGTGGTTCCTATCACGAGTCGGATACAAAGGTTGGTAACAGGTAATGAGTTCGGATGATGGGGAACAGGAAGGACGTCTGGGTACTAACCAGGGGGGGGGGGGGGGGGGGGGGGGGGGGGGGCGGGGGGGGGGGACCTTGACTCCATGGCAGTGTTGACACGGGGGCTGGGTAGCCTGTGTGGGGGTGGAGGAGGGTGAAGCAGGGATTCTGATATCCATGAAAGTAAATGCTGCATGGAATGTAAGGGGGATACGGCATGGTCTGTGACATGATTATTGTTACAATTAAGATCTTGGTGGTGTTGGGGGTAATAACGAAGCACATGACAATATTATTATTATTACAATTAAGATCTTGATGGTGTTTGGGGGTAATAACGAAGCACATGACCAAACCTAGAGAACTGGTTTGGGCTCTCTGTGTTTGACCGGTCTCGGAGCCGTGAGTAAGAATCACAATGAGAAACACTACCCATTGACGTATCAGGATTGTATGACTGTCGGGAGTCAGGGATATGTACTTGGGGTAGCTCTTGAGGAATAACTAAGTGGGTAGCCATGCTGGGTAGCAGGGATGCTATTGACAGATGGGGAGATATTAGAAATATGGTGTGCAGAGGAGAACAACTGTCGGCCACCAGGCGTGTCAGAGTGGAAATCATTGTTAAGTCTGACATTGCTGGCAGTGGACTGAAATTCCGGTGAGACACTACTTGCTTCCTGCCAAGCATTTTGCTGATCCTGCTATGTCTGGTAGTGTCTGCACGGTGGTCTAGGACAGTTCGCTTGAATTCTGAGGCTAACTGAGCTGTCCCCTTATAAACGAGTTTGGACATTGTCTTGGTACATGGATATTTTAGGAGCGCCTGAAGCTGCAATGAAGGCATCCATGTTGTCTTTAAAAGTGGTTTAAAATTCAAAGCATGCTACCTGCTATCTCCGGTTTGTAGGAAAACCACAGTTATGTACATTGTACCTGCCTTTTGCAGGGATTAGTGAGCTAAATGCTATATTAGATGCAGTAAAAACTTGATGACATAGACTAATTAACTGTGTCCACCATCGACTAGTGACCTGTTCTGAGGGGCAGTCATTTATCTAAACATGGATGATGAGGGCCTTGCCTTTGTTGTTAGTTGGTTGACTATGAAGCCATCACTCTAAATGGTGTGTAGACATACCTGGGACACAAACATTAAACATGTTGTGCGAGCGCAAACCCAGCCTTTTGGGATCAAGATCTTTTTAGGGCAGAGTCACCAGTAATGAGAGCAGAAGTTCGATCATCAGCTGAAGTAGAGTTTAAACTGTCACAAGGAGAGAGTCTAGGGTTGGTTTTCCCGGAAGATGGGGAATTCTCCTTGTCACCTTTAGGATGTGGCGTTGTTGATCGCAAGTGTCACTGGGTGTATTGTCACATGGTTCACAGTTGGACAATGGAGTAAACACACTACTGACGGGAATGGAGTAGTCTATGGTGAGTTGAGCAGAAGAAAGGTTATTGTCACCACTGTCAGGTTTGGGAGGTTTTTTTGCTGGATGCGAGAGTATGTCATTGGGGCAGTTAGGTTTGGTGAGTTTGGTGCCTTTATCAGCTGGGTGAACTTTCACTGTCGAGGACCTGTCAACATGTGAAGAGGGCTGTCCACATTCCACAGACTGTTTTGTCCCTGCAATGGATGGATGAGTGCTCCTCTGGCAGCGTGACGACAGGACTGGCGGAACACAGTTCTTGATTTATATGGTCAGTGTCTGGGGAAACTATTTTAAGTGATGGCGAGATTATGATGTTGTGGTGAATTGCCTGTATCTTGTAAGTCTGTTTCTTCATTGCTGACTTGTGTGTTGGCGTCAACGGTTGACTTTGGGGATTTCAGGTTCTTCATTTCAGAGTGGAAGTTGCCAAACTGAGATTTTAGAGACTGGGTGCGTTTTTGAAAAAGTCTATTGATTCTCTTAATTGAGATATTCTGATTTCAAGATCCTTTATCCTTGAGTCAACAGAATCCCTGTCTGTCTTTATTAATGTTTTCAGTTCGGCAGTGCACCCACGCCGCTCATTCCGACACCCCATCCACAGCCACAGCCCAGTCGGCCCCGCCGCAGCCCCAGCACCGGCAATCCACAGGGAGCAGTCAATGTCAAGTCGTCAAGAGGCAACCCACTGGAGGAGACACTGCACTGCTGCCGAGTCACTTCGGTGGTGTTCAGTGGCGCCTGTTCTGATCTAACATACGCAGGACACCACCTACTAGCTAGCCCCTACTGACGACAATAATTGCTTAGTCGCGGAGCCGGCGTGAGTGAGCTCTCCCCCTCCGGAGGGCGCCACCACGTCCGTCAACGACAGCCCCCATGGACTCGCCGATACCGGTGACCCCGACGGAACCAAACCAAGGCCACAGACGTGGAGGAGAGGACATCGAAATTGAGGTCACCATGAGAGCAGGGCATGAAGGGCCACAGAATTTGAGACATTTTTTTTTATGCTGATCGATGAGAATGAGGATGATTAAGATGATGCTACGGATTTCCATTTCGGTCTGAGACTACATGACAGGGCTGTACTCTACGCTTCCTTTCATAATATATCCCGGCGTCAACCAGGCCCGAGAGATACAGGCACCTGCAGTGTTGGTCAGGAAATTTGAGCAACACTCTCAGAAACGAACCCACGACCTCCCAGCCGGGAGTCCGCGATGCTAACCACTTCGCCATGGCGGCTGGTTTGTTCCTAGAGGAGTTGTTTTTAACTTCAGTTTTGTCTCAGAGGAACAAAGTAAGGCAAATGCTTTGACGGGGCTGGGTGGATGCAGAACAACTTGTTGGGGTGTGGTTTGACTGGACAGTGTCAGGGGATCATCACTGAGGGAAGTGAGTGGTGGCGCTCTTGAAGAAGGGGATGAAGTTCCCTGTTCTGTGACTGCTTCCGAGTCTGCACAGGCACTCCAGCTATCCTGGGAAATCTGTCACTTCTGTTGGTGCACAGTCAGGGTCCATTGCAGAGGCAGTCAGGGAGATGGGGTCCACTGTAGAGGCAGTCAGGGAGACATTATAGAGGCAGTCAGGGAGGACGGGGTCCTCTATAAAGGCAGTCAGGGAGACGGGGTCCACTGTAGAGGCTGTCAGGGAGACGGGGTCCATTGTAGAGGCAGTCAAGGAGACAGGGTCCATTGTAGAGGCAGCAGTCAGGGAGATGGGGTCCATTGTAGAGGCAGTCAGGGAGACGGGGTCCATTGTAGAGGCAGTCAGGGAGATGGGGTCCATTGTAGAGGCAGTCAGGGAGTTGTGGTCCACTGTGGAGGCAGTCAGGAAGACATTGTTGAAGCAGTCAGGGAGATGGGGTCCATTGTAGATGCAAGTCAGGGAGACAGGGTCCATTGTAGAGGCAGTCTGGGAGATGGGGTCCACTGTAGAGGCAGTCAGGGGAGATGGGATCCACTGTAGAGGCAGTCAGGGAGATGGGGTCCATTGTAGAGGTAGTCAGGGAGATGGGGTCCACTGTAGAGGCAGTCAGGGAGACGGGGGTCCATTGTAGAGGCAG
>JADBJO010030302.1:7500-18046 GCA_016801955.1 Conus betulinus | reverse complement strand
GTGTGTGTGTGTGTGTGTGTGTGTGACATAGCCCCCACACCATTGGACGGAGAGAAGCAAACACTGTGGATGGACAACCAACCAGCTCCATGCAGAACATAACAGACTGTACCAAGCTCTCACGTCCCTCCCATCCCTCTCTGCCAGCTTCATCTTCCCTCGCCATCTTCCCTCGCCATCTTCCCTCGTCCCATTTAGCGCGTGATCGCTACCTTCAACGGATAACAGGCGTAAGCTGCAGGTTGCATCCATTTTCCTTACCCCCTTCCCCTCCTCACCTGCCGCTCGAACGCTGTCTTGTGTGTGTATGTGTGTGTGTGTGTGTGTGTGTGTGTGTGTGTGTGTGTGAGAGAGAGAGAGAGAGAGAGAGAGAGAGAGAGAGAGAGAGAGAGAGAGAGCATGTGTGCGGTAAGCGAGGCGTTTTGGATGCAGGCCAGCGCTGATGTGTACGATTGGTCGTCTTGAAACTGCTTAGTGTTATGAAGAAGGCTTGGAGAGAGAGAGAGAGAGAGAGAGAGAGCGTGTGCGTGTGTGTGTGTGTGTGTGTGTGTGTGTGTGTGTGTGTGTGTGTGTGAGTGTGTGTGTGTGTGTGTGTGTGTGTGTGTGTGTGTGTGTGTGCACGCGCGCGCGCGCGCGCGCCACGAGCAGTAAATCTCAGACTTAAAACTCGTTGATAAGTCGTAAAACCCATCACGGACGTAGAATAAAACGAAACTGAGCTAAACAACAGGAAGATGAAGTGAGTGAACAAAACATGCCTTCACAAACCTGCAGGGAAAAAATCTTTTTTGTTTTGGAACCAGCATGAGACATTCATATACGTATATGAGTAGGATGGGGTGGAACAGAATTTACCATCTAATATAAATCTGCTGCAGATGGCTTTCATATTCTGTTTCAAATCTGTGTCACAGTTTTCAGTCACACACTGACTTTATAAATTCAGGTCAAATTTTGTTTCGAAGTCGTCCATTCGAGTCCCAGCGGGGGCCGGAATAGCTCAGTTGGTAGAGCGCCGGACTCGTAATCCAAGGGTTGCGGATTCGAATCTCCGCTGTTTCGGCTGTTTCGGTACAGGGGGATTTTCCCATCGGAGTTAACATTGGTTCTGACTCCATTCCCCGTACAGTCCTTTGAATGAGACTATAAACCGAGGTTCCGTGTGTGAACGCACCATAACATCTAGCACACAATTAAAATCCCATGACCAACTTTCGGAAGAGAAGGCCAGTTTGGCCGTTGGTATGGATGACATGTTACACGTTGCATGCACCTTCCGCGAAGATGGAGTATGGCTGCCTTGACAGCGGGATAAAAAACGGTCATACACACAAAAAACTCCCCTCCCTTTGTAGCGTAGATGGGATTAATCCTTGCCTGTCAATACAGGGAGTGTCCGCAGGAGTATCAGCCTGCGTACGCAGAAGAAGAAGAAGAAGAAGAAGAAGAAGAAGAAGAAGAAGAAGAAGAAGAAGAAGAAGAAGAAGTCCCAGCACAGGAAATCTATTCGAGAGAAGTTTCAGTCCTGACGATCTTCTGCCCAGCGTTGAGAATGGTATGAGCTGAAATGAAAAGACTGAAACTACGCGGTCGAGTTTCATCACTTTAACTGACGTAGCTTTGACGGTTGTTAAATTAGCAGGCATGCTCGTATGCGCCTGGGCACGCAAGCACACACACACACACACACACACACACACACACACACACACACACACACACACACACACACACACACGCACGCGCGCGCGCGCGTGCGCGCGTACGCACACACACACACATTCTCACGCGCACACACTCACACACACAAAACATACACACACACACACGCGCGCGCGCGCGCACGCGCTCACACACACACACACACACACACACACACACACACACACACACACACACACACACACACACACACACACACACACACACACACACACACGCAAACACTCACTTACAGACACAGACACAGACACACACTCACACACACACTCACACACACACACAACACACACACACACACACACACGACACACACACACACACACACACACACACACACACACACACACAACACACACACACACACACGCACACACACACCACACACACACACACACACACACACACACACACACACACACACACACACACACACACACACACACACACACACACACACACACACACACACACACACACACACACACACACACACACACACACACACACACACACACACACACACACACACACACACACACACACGCACGCACGCACACTGCACACAGGAAAAGAGAAAACAAGGTCCTCTGTTCAGTCGTGAGAGAATTGAACCCTCTGTCCCACGTTGTTGATGCCAACCCAGCAAGGCCCGGGGAGATCTCGGTGCCACAATCGTCTTCCAGTCCAGTTTCTACTGAGGTCACCAGAGGCCGCGGACCTGCTAGGAATGCTGGCACTATACCGCGCGTGTCTACACCTGTCAAAGGCGACCCAAGTGCAGCCAGCGTAGACTAGGCACGCTCAGGTTTCATACATCACTCTGCCCACACCACAGCGATACATTTCCTGTGGAAGAGAGCCCGGTAGATCTCTCACTGCCCCACTATCTATCTGTCTGTCTGTCTGTTTGTCTGTGTCTGTCTATCTTGTCCATCTGTCTGCCATTCTGTCTCTGTCTCTTCCCTGTCTGTCCCGTCCGTCTCTCTCTCTCTCTCTCTCTCTCTCTCTCTCTCCCTCCCTCTCTCTCTTTCTCTCTCTCTCTCTCTCTCACTTGTGTATATTTGTGTAGGCCTGTGTTGCTTTATGATTAATAAAGCAGGCCTACTTTTTGCCGTCATCTGAGCTTTCCTTTATCAACCCTTACCCGGTTTGACCTTCAGTACTACCACCACCACTACTACTACTACTACTACTACTACTACCACCACCACCATCACCACTACTACTAACTACTACTACTACTATACTACTACTACTACTACTCTGCCTGTTTCTGTCTATCTTTCTCTCAGTTTCTGTCTGTCTTTGTCTGTCTTTCGCTTGTTCCTTTAAATCAGGTGGGAGGGAGGGAGATGGGCAGAGAGAGAGAGAGAGAGAGAGAGAGAGAGAGAGAGAGATGGAGGAGGGGGGTGGGGGTTCAAGGATGGGAAAGTGGGGGTCGACAGGTAGGTGGATGGGTGATGGCATCATGGAAGCAAAAAGGAAGGAATGTGTGTGTGTGTGTGTGTGTGTGTGTGTGTGTGTGTGTGTGTGTGTGTGTGTGTGTGTTGTGCGTGCGTACGTGCGTGCGTGTGTATGTGGGGTGGGTGGGTGGGTGGGTGTGCGTGCGTGTGTACGTGCGTGCGTGCGTTGGGAAGGGAGGGAGGGAGGGAGGGAAGGAGAAGAGAATTCAGCGAACAATCTACAACTGTGAACAGTCGTGCACGTGCACTGCACTCTTCAGTCGGTCGACAGCAGTCAAACGCGCAGGCAGCATTCCAGAAAGCAAATGGCTTACTTATCACCTGCCCATCGTCTTCATACCCCTGCCTCCCCTTCCTCCTCTCCTCTCTCTCTCTCTCTCTCTCTCTCTCTCTCTCTCTCTCTCTCGTCTGTCTGTCTGTCTGTCTCCCTGTCTGTCTGTCTGTCTCTGTCTCTCTCCTCTTGTCTGTCTGTCTGTCTGTCTGTCTCTTTCCTCTTTGTCTGTTTGTCTCTGTCTGTCCGTCTGTTAGTACTATCTCTCTCTGTCTGTCTATCTGTCAGTCTGTCTGTTTGTCTCTCTCTCTCTTCAACCCTCTCTATCTCTCTCTCTCTCTCTCTCTCTTCTCTCTCTCTCTCTCTCTCTCTCTCTCTCTTCTGTTTTACCAGCCTGTCTTCCGACTGTACTCACTCTCCCTCTCTCTCTCCCCTCTCCCCTCCTCCCCCCCTCTCTCACTCTCTCTCACACATAAGATAACCTTCAGACAGGTAACTGGGCTTCCACCGTAGACACCGACTCTGTCAAGAACTTTGGCAGTTCCTTAAAGTGGATCGACAGTATCGTAAAATATACAGTTTACACCGAGAACTTCCGCACTTTGCAAAGTGAATCGACAATTCGAAAAAAAACTGTTACGTTTCTAAACAGGAACGATTCCAGTCAGCTATAGCGAATTGAGGATGTCAGAAAAGTCGTACTTTGTGGAGCATAGAACTTCAGGATAAATATGCGCTGCTGTCTAATCGTCACTGTGTTTTACATGCTCACCGTGCTTCCTTGATAGCCGTTATCTTTTTTTCTGTGTGAAGCTCAAAGCTTTGTTGCAGACCATAGACAGTCAGAAACCTATATTTCTTGTGCAGGAAGCCTTTCTTGTCTGGCGTTGATCCTCCCCAGATTGCGAAGGATGTGTCTCAAAGTGCGGCCATGTGTCGGTGTGTGGGTAGGAATGGGTTTTATGTTTGTGCGGAGGTTGTCAGTGGCGGTGATGGGGATGTGGCGTAGTGTGAGCGTGTGGCTTTGTGGAGAGCGGTGGATGCGTTTCAGCGTATCCATCCATCCGGCCATCTATCTATCTATCTATCTATCCATCCATCCATCCATCCATCCATCATCTATCTATCTATCTATCTATCTATCTATCTATCTATCTATCTATCTATCTATCTATCTGCCTATCTATCTGTTTATCTATCTATCTCTATCTATCTATCTATCTATCTATCTATCTGTCTACCAACCTGCCTATCTATCTGTTTCTATCTATCTATCTATCTATCTACCTGATTTAGAGCTTTGTAGATAAACATGTTGTATAGCAAAGTATTTGTGCACAGATTTAAGATCCAACATTCAAGACATTCTCAGGATCCGAGGAGCCTCAAATCTCTTTCAGATGTCATGTTTTCCTTCAGGAATGGGATGTTGCTGACTTTTCAGGTCCAGAAACCGCGGAACTTCAGACCAGTTTATTGACACTCTTCCTCGGGAAAGCAAAACTTCCCTGATGATGGGCTCACCTCCTGTCCCCCTGCCCTACCCCCCCCCCCCCCCCCCCCCCCCCCTCTCAACTCCCTCCCACACACCGTGGCGAAATACTGGAGAAGACGAAAGAGAGACCCGTGTGTGGTAGCGCTAACGGGAATTCGTGACACTAACTAATACAGAATGGTTTACAACACAGATCTCACGTGAGATTAGCCACGACTCAAGTCAAGAACCGATTGATACGTCCTTGTTTTTCTGCACTGAAATCAAAAGACAAGACAAAACGCAGCTTATAATGTTAGATAAACGTATTGTGTGAATACAAGAATGACTGCACAATTTTATTGGTCTCTACAACATGCCCTGGGACTCAGTTTGAGGTAATTAAAACAGACATGTACATGAGTGTACTGAAATATATACATTTAGGTGTGTGCGTGTGGGATACGTGATAAGTGCTCGCGTTCCCTTGCTCCAGCTTTATAGGGAGGTGGGTAGGGGCGGTGACCGTACTCATTTTACCATAATCAATGCGATGTCCTGCGCCATTTCACCTTCATTTTCACGACATCCCCTTCACCGTTCTCGAGCAAAGGCGTTCTCTTATCTCTAACTCTCTGTTTAGTTATGGAGAAGTTAAAGCATCGTCAGTGCACGTGCTACTCGCCATCACAGTGGAGTACCCTGTGTTAAAGCATCGCCAGTGCACGTGCTACTCGTCCTCACAGTGGAGTGCCCTATGTTAAAGCAGCGTCAGTACACGTGCTACTCGCCCTCACAGTGGAGTGCCCTATGTTAAAGCAGCGTCAGTGCACGTGCTACTCGTCCTCACAGTGGAGTGCCCTGTGTTAAAGCAGCGCCAGTGCACGTGCTACTCGCCCTCACAGTGGAGTGCCCTATGTTAAAGCAGCGCCAGTGCACGTGCTACTCGCCCTCACAGTGGAGTGCCCCCTGTGTTAAAGCAGCGCCAGTGCACGTGCTACTCGCCCTCACAGTGGAGTGCCCTGTGTGCCAAAACACAGCACTGCACTGCTCCACGCCTGGCCTGACTGTCGGCCTGAAGTGGCACTTGCAGCATGTTCCTAATTACCTGCGCTAAGAGCAAACGGATTGGGGGGGGGGGGGGGGAGGGGGGAGGGGGGGGGGGGGGGAGGGGGGGGGGAGGGGGGGGGGGGGGTGTGAAGGGAAAGATGGACACAGGCAGCTCAAGAGGGACGGAAGGATGGAAACTTTCACGGGAAGCGGTTAGGTGAAAGGCGTCAGGACGGAGGACGGAAGACGGAAGGGGAGAGGAGGGCTATGAAGAACACACACACACACACAGAGAGAGAGAGAGAGACAGAGACAGAGAGAGAGAGAGAGAGAGAGAGAGAGAGAGAGACAGAGAGAGGGGAGAGACAGAAGAAGGGGTAGGGAAGAGTTCACCCAAGGAAAGAGGGGAAATGAGAGAGAGAATTATTTCCAACAAGAATATGGTGAATGAAGGCAAAATTTCAATGTGAATCACACACACACACACACACACACACACACACACACACACACACACACACACACTACAATGAAATTATTATGAGCTACACACATACACAAGACCTCGCTGTTAGTATCATTGGTGGGAAATCATGTGATGTCTAACCTGCTCACAACTTAGGCAGGACAATGAACTACAGGTTGAGTAAATAAACAGCACTGAGAAAGAGGTAAACAGGTAGTCAACTAGGGAGACAGACAGACAGACAGATATATGCATATACAGGTAGCAGGTAAGTAGAAAGGCAGAAAGAGAGGTAGGCAGGATAGGCTAGACATTCCCTTGACTGAGTAGTCATTAGATAGGCAGGCAGGTAGGTCGATAGACGGAAGGTAGGCAGGTAACCAGCTAGGTAGGAAGTATGAAATAGAAAGGTATGCTGCTTGTCTTCACATGGTCAGTCACAAAGTTTCTTACACAGTGGCTCCCATACTCTTTTTTACTGGACGGATACATTAATTTTTGAGGCGTCCAAATGGTAAGGCAACGGCCAGTGTGTTTTGTCTTTCTTTGAGTCATTCTTTTGCGTGTTTCAGTCATTTCGTTTTGATTTATCCATTTTTTTTTTTTCCCTGTGTATTTGTCCTTTGTTGTTATTACTATGCTTGTACATGTTTGTCCTTTGTTGTTATTACTATGCTTGTACATGCCTTTGATTTGACAAAGAAGCACATGTATAATGCTCATTAATGGATCATGACGATGAGGATGACTATGATCGTGACAATGATGATCTTGATGGTTATTGTTTTGTGGTTGTTATTATTGTTTTATGCGTTTTGTAGTCTTTCTTTGTAATTTGTGATTTTTAAAAAAAATAAAACATACTTCATTGAAAGAAAGGAAGAAAAAAAGAAGCTAGGTGGGTACTCAGACAGACAAAGAGAGAGAGACCACAAACTCGGTCACTGCGCAACTTCAACCTGACACGCACAGTCAAAACTGCTGTCAAGAGAACAGGACAGGGAGAAGGATGCACGGATGTTATCTCGCGAATGGGTTCCGTCGAAAATTGGGGGAGCGAATCGGAATGCGCGTACTTAAAGATCACGTGAAGTACCGTCACTAATGTAAACAAAATGTTTTACTAATCTGACGTCGAAGTAAGTAGGATTCAGTGTAGAACTGATTAGCCACTTTTTTTTTGTTTACTTCCAAACCAATGTAAACACGACAAAACAACAACAAACAGAAATCTACGAGGGGGTGGGGGGTGGGGGAGTTTTAATTTTAATTCGTAGATGTTTGTTTTCTCGTTCTGTTTTGTCGCACTCCCCCTTACTACGACTTCAGTTGCGATGGTCTTGGCTTGGGGGACCAGATTCCCTAAAGCTGCCAGCTAGACTGGTATTCTCTCTCTCTCTCTCTCTCTCTGTGTGTGTGTGTGTGTGTGTGTGTGAGTGTGTGTGTGTGTGTGTGTGTGTGTGTGTGAGAGACAAAAAGTGAAGAACCCATTGCCAAAATCGCCAAGTTTTCATCCAAGAGGAGGGGGGGGGGGGGGGGGGGGGGGGGGGGGGGGGAGGGGGGGGGATATGTTGACGTTGTATGCAGCTATCAGCGAGTAAAACATTCATGTTAAAGACAAGCGACAACAGATAAATCCTACAGACAGATTTCAAAAGAGTGATACTTGGCCCATTTATCCTGTTTCCTAAACCTGTCTGGTTTTTGTCTGGTGATGCATGTGCTACGGACACAGCTGTCATCACGTAGGCTGCTATCATCTTACTGATGGCAAAGGTGGGAATAAACTGCCAGAATATGGTTTCTTTCAATAAGTTTAAATGTAAAAACAAAAGTTGCTGATGCTTAACTTTTGTTGATTTACAGGTTGATAGAGCAACTCCTGCCCATTTGGCATCGTTCCTCACAGCTTTTTTCTGGACTGTCGTATCTAGACACATTAAAAAAAAACCAACAAAAACAAAACACAAAAAAAAAACAACCCAGATATCTTTTCCGAAGTTTTTCATTCTTTCTCTTTCTATTTCTGAGACGGGCGTTTCGTTTCGACTGGAGGTGTTCCTTTTTAAAATTGGCTGTGTGTCTTCATACAAGTATGGCCCCAAGACCACAGAGAGATCGAGAGAGAGAGGCACGAGAGATGGCCCGAGAGAGAGAGAGCGAGGAGAGAGAGATTTAGGTGTTCATAATTTGCTGTGCCTCACGTTAACCCATGTTTGATATATCAAAATTTTTGTCTGTTGACCAGCGAGAGTGAGCAGCCAAGTTTAAAACATTCACGATATTGCGGGAAAATATCCTACTGGCAAAAAGCAAGGGGCCACCCTGTCATTTTGACGTTAGTGTCTGAGTGTGTAAATAATAGGCTTGAAACGAAGTCACAATGACCCAAACTTGGTTAGACATATTGAACAGATGTTCCTAAACAGATCACAACACCTAAAAAACCCACTGCGGTACAAGGTGGAGCGCAGCTGCACGTGCGAAACTACGTAAAACCGTAAAACGGGTGCCTGTGGGAGGCATATGAGTTTGGAAAAAAAAGGGCGAAATGCTCGTGGTCAATCATGATGCACGTGCATGGCACCTCGTTCATGAACACAGATCAGACGCCGTTGGCCACAAATCTGTAAACAGAACGGTCGTCTACGCCAGCCCAAAAAAAAGCATGGCACAAAGGCAAAGACTGGACCCTGCCGATCGTGGACGTGCCTTAGTTGATTGACGAAGGGATTCTGGCCGCGAGGTGGCTAGGCGTCTGAAAACGTGGTCCCATTCCACCACCAATGTTTTTGTAGAGAGGTTTCAAGGCCCAATGGCAGCGTGCAGGATCGGCCACGATCAGGCCGTCCTCGGTGTGTACCGACAGACATGCTGACCGATTCCTCCTGCTGTCGTCTGCCCTACGCAATCGGACTGTCACCTCATCCACCTAAAGGCGTGAGCTCCTGCAGGCTGCAAATGTCAATGTCAGTAGAAGGACAGTTTGTAACCGTTTGCACGAGTTCGGGCTGTCATCCCGGAGACCAGCAGTCCGAGTACCACTTACTCCAGATCACCGCAGAGCACGGGCAGACTGGTGTCGTCATCACGTTCGCTGGACGAGGGGCAAGCAATGGTCTCGAGTGCTGTTCACAGATGAGTCCCCTTCACCTTGGGTGCATTCAATGATGGCAGGACCTGAGTGTGGCGAAGGCAGGGAGAACGTTTTGCTGACGCCACAGTTCGTGAGGTGGATCGTTACGGAGGGGGTTCCGGTGATGGTCTGGGGTGGCTTCAGTCGTCAAGACAGAACTCCCCTGTACGTCATTCAAGGCATGCTGACAGGGGTGCGGTACCGTGACGAGATTGTGAGGCCCCTGATCCAGCCCGCCCTTCAGGCCGGGTGGTTAACGCTTGCTGTTTTCCAGACGACAAACGCCCGTCCACACCGAGCCCGTGTCGTGGACGATCATCTGCAGCAAGAGGGGATCATCCGGATGCAGTGGCCATCTCGCTCACCCGATCTGGCTCCAATTGAGCTCCCTCTGGGACGTCCTTGGACGGCGGGTAGCCGCCCACAACCACCCCCCGCCTGTTGAGACGTGGCCCAGCCCAGCTCTCTTTCTTCAGCAGGAGTGGTGGCAGGCCATACCGCGGGACACTCTTCGGACCCTGGTGGACTCCATGTGTCGACGTTGTGCCGCTTGCCCTGGCAGCAAACGGTGGCTACACTCGGTACTGAATGGTACAGTTTTCAGTTGTGGCTTATGTGACGATCCTGAGGAAGGGTGATTGGACATTACAGCCCGCTGTCCGCGTTTGTGATTGTTGATTTCGTGCAATGGTCCCAATGAATTTTTGTTCTTGAATAAATTTGGAAGATTTTGCGTCCGTTCTTCTTCAACATTGGCTGTAGTGTTTTGGTCTGGGGGACAGCGTTGGCAATGGCCCCTTAACTTTTTGCCAAGTAGTATATAACTGACTCACGCTTTCGTTGTCCCACCTATCGTAGGAGCATTGATTGTGTAATGCACCTCCCCTGGCTAGCTGCTAGCCAAACAGCCAAACCCTTAGTGGCACTTCAAAGCCAGGCCCAGGTGTGAGGCAAAAGGTGCAGT
>JADBJO010030301.1:10000-18047 GCA_016801955.1 Conus betulinus | reverse complement strand
TCTTAGGGACGGTGTCGATTCGACACTGGTAAAGAGAGTGCAGTATAGAGTGGCGAAATTTTCCCTAGGTAACTAGTACCAAAAGTTTGATACATGCCTCTGCTTGGCTACAACAACACAAATGTTGGATTAGAAATGTGGTAAGCCCTTGTTTTTTCAGCCCTTTCACTAAGTGTCTCGCACGGGACGGAAAAATAAAGGTCTGCAGTTTCTCGTGCTGGGGTCCATGTCATGTGCGGCTTACTTCTCTCACCGACCATTCTCTTAAAATTGATGATAAAAAACAAAACCAGTTCACAACATGTCCCTCTGACTGTCGCGCGGACTTCGTTACAGCGAGCGCAGGGACCAGTCCTGGCCTGCCAACATACCGACGATGGAGAAGCTCTGTGGATCTCTGGAGGGCCCTCCGCCGGCCGTACAGCAGCCTTCGTCACTGCCTCTGAGGTTCCTGTCTCAGTGTACAAAAAAAAAAAAAAAAAAGAAAAAAAAAAGAGAGAAGAAGTTACAGCGACAGTCATTGTGAATCTACAATGGAAGCTTCATGATCTTACCGACAGGGAAATTCTCTCCCACGAGCCACTGCAGTTTCGGTGCTCTTGAAACCAAATCGAGCTTGCTCTACGTAATATAGGCTGTCTGGTCTACAAAGGCTCGTAAACTCTCGTCCTGTGTGAGCGGACATTGTGGCTTGAATGCTTGTGTCTGTTCTTATGCTTGTGTGTGTGTGTGTGTGTGTGTGTGTGTGTGTGTGTGTTGGTATGTGTGTGTGTGTGTGTGTGTGTGTGTGTGTGTGTGTGTGTGTTTTATTTATTTTTTTTTTTTTGGGGGGGGGGGGGTGTTTTTCGTGGCTATTTTTTTTTTATTGTCATACAAAGTGTGGAAGAGGTGGTGGGAGGGGAGAGATTTGCTTGCATTTCTGTCAGTAGTATTTTCCCTGTAGTCTTCCACCACTTGTGTATGGGTTGTGATGAGATCAGTTTTTTTTCCTCTTTCTTTGTGGCATCAGTTTGTCGGATCGATTTAGAACACCTAAGGCGGTGATTTTTTTTTTTAAACTCCTACGGCCGAAATCCACCTCTTCATTTTTTGGTGCTTCACATTGTCCTCTTCATCTAAAAAAAAAAAAAAAAAAAAAAAAAAAAAAAAAAAAAAAAAGCGGAAAAGAACAAAAAAACAATTTTCCATCACTAGCAGCGCACATTATCAGAGTGAGTCTGTCAGTACACCACACATTCGAACATAAACAAACCCAGACAACAATGTATCAAACGCCAAAACATTAAAATCAGCAAAAAATATGTCATTTGTAAGAGTACATACAGACTATGCATGGCGTGTAAGGGACTGGTTGTTAAAAAAAAAGAAAAAAAAAAAAAAAAAGGAAGAAAAAGAAGGAAAAAAGGAAAAAAAAAAAAAAAGCTAGATATACTCGTGATTGTGGTCGAAAAGTATCCTGTAAAAGCGGATGCCAGCAGAAGGACGTGGGTGAAGAAATGTGCACAGATTAAGCAGTTCAGACGAGCCTGTTAGTCATGCATGGGACATCACAGAAGAAACGGATTATGACGAATTCTTTTTTTTTTCGTGTAGGAGACAGGGGTAGAGCAGCGAAAGTCGAGGAAGGGAGACAGGGAGGAGGTGGGGTGGCGATGTGGGGGGATGAGGGGCGGAAAGGAACCCGACTATGTCCGACCAGGCGAGGTTCGAGCCACAAACCTCCGATCGCCATTCTCGCTTACTGGCAGGTCGTGCGTTCGAATCCCCAGCTGAGAGATGCGTCAAGGGGACAACTTGTCGTTGAAAATATCCTGATAGGCAAACAAAACTACACGCGGACAGGAAGAGAAACGCACGTGGAACAAACATAGGTGGCGCTGTTTCAAGACAAGAGGCTTTTTTCCGGTTGGACAGAAGCAGCAGACAACCCGAATTTCACACCGGTCATGGAGGATGGGCCGCATCCGGTTTTGAGGGGCGGACAAGGGGGAGCACTCACGTGGCCCCTCTACTTCTTCGGGCGAAAGTTTTTATCGTTCTATTCTGAAACAGATTGAAGAGGTGTGTGAAGACGTGCGTAGTTTGTGTTTGCATCCACGCACAACGCCGCCGATTCCATTCGTAGATCAAGCAGTGGGACTGAATGCACCCTGTGTGTTAGCAGAAAACAGACAGTGGGGCTGAATGTGTACCTGCGTGTTTGCAGTGAGCAGACAGTGGGACTGAATGTACCTGTGTGTCAGCATAGAACAAACAATGGCACTGAATTCACCTATCTGTAAGCGTAGAGAACAACAATGGCACTGGATTCACCTATCAGTAAGTATAGAACAAATAATGGCACTGAATTCACCTAACAGTAAGTATAGAACAAACAATGGCACTGAATTAACCTATCAGTAAGTTATAGAACAAACAATGGCCCTGAGTTACCCTATTAGTTAACATAGAACAAACAATGGCACAGAATCAACCTGTTAGAACAATGGCATTGATTTCACCTATCAGTAAGTATAGAAACAAACAATGGCACTGAATTCACCTATCAGTAAGTATAGAACAAATAATGGCACTGAATTCACCTAACAGTAAAGTACAGAACAAATAATGGCTCTGAGTTACCCTATTAGTTAACATAGAACAAACAATGGCACAGAATCAACCTGTTAGCTTAGAACAATGGCATTGATTTCACCTATCAGTAAGTATAGAACAAACAATGGCACTGAATTCACCTATCAGTAAGTATAGAACAATGGCACTGAATTCACCTATTAGTAAGCATAGAACAAACAATGGCACTGATTTCACCTATCAGTAGAATAGAACAAACAATGGCACTGGGTTACCCTATTAGTTACTATAGAACAAACAATGGCACAGAATCAACCTGTTAGCTTAGAACAATGGCAATGATTTCACCCATCAGTAAGTATAGAACAAACAATGGCACTGAATTCACCTATCAGTTAGCATAGAACAAACTATGGCACAGAGCTGACCTAAAAGTTAGCATAGAACAAACAATGGCACAGAGCTGACCTCTTGCTAGCTCATAACAAACATGAGAACTGAATCCAGTCATTGTTTGCAGCATGGACCAAGCAATGGCACTGAGCTGACCTATCAAATAGCAGAGAACAAACAATGGCACTGAGCTGACTTATCAAATAGCAGAGAACAAACAATGGCACTGAGCTGACCTATCAAATAGCAGAGAACAAACAATGGCACTGAGCTGACCTATCAAATAGCAGAGAACAAACAATGGCACTGAACTGACCTATCAAATAGCAGAGAACAAACAATGGCACTGAGCTGACCTATCAAATAGCAGAGAACAAACAATGGCACTGAGCTGACCTATCAAATAGCAGAGAACAAACAATGGCACTGAGCTGACCTATCAAATAGCAGAGAACAAACAATGGCACTGAGCTGACCTATCAAATAGCAGAGAACAAACAATGGCACTGAGTTGACCTATCAAATAGCAGAGAACAAACAATGGCACTGAGCTGACCTATCAAATAGCAGAGACAAACAATGGCACTGAGCTGGCCTATCAATTAGCAGTGAACAAACAATGGCACTGAGCTGACCTATCAATTAGCAGAGAACAAACAATGGCATTGAATTGACCAATCAGTTTGCATAGAACAACATTTGGGACTGAATTCACCCGTTGGTTAGAACGGAACAAACGTTGGGACCGAAATCACCCGTTGGTTAGAACGGAACAAACGTTGGGACTGAACTCTTCCGATGGTTAGAACGGAACAAACGTTGGACTGAATTCACCCTTTGGTTAGAACGGAACAAACGTTGGGACCGAAATCACCGGTTGGTTAGAATGGAACAAACGTTGGGACTGAACTCTTCCGATGGTTTGCAATTCAGTCGGACTTCAGTGAACAGAAAATATGCGAATGCGTGCGTTTGTAGCCATTCATAGAATAAACAGAGCACACATCTTTTTTTTCTTTTCTTTTCTTTTCTTTCTTTCTTTCTTTTTTTTTTTTTTGTTGTCTTCTTCTTTCTTTCTTTTTTTTTTGTCTCTTTTCAAATAAAGTGATTCTGTCCCCATAAGGGAGAACCACACTCCAAGTGAATTTTACAAGCACTTGCAAATTTCAGCGATGAATGCCAGCACTTTCATAAAATAACCTTGTTCACAGATGTTTCACCTGATGTACTCTTTGAATTTCTGAAAGCGATCAACATTTTTCACCTGATCTAAGATTCTACGAAAGAAAAGAGAAGATTTTCAACGAAATTTCCAATGTGTTTTTAGGTGTACTTTCAAGGGTTGTGTGAATGATTTTTTTTTTTATTTTTTTATTTTTTTATTTTTTAATGACTTGTGAGAGTTCTGATATGGATGGCATTTTGCGGTCGGCTGAACTGTAAGCAACCTTACCTTACCTTACCTTGCCTTCCCTTACCTTCCCTTCCCTTCCCTTATCTTTACCTTACCTTCCCTTCCCTTTTTCCCTTCCCTTCCCTTCCCTTCCCTTTCCTTACCTTACCTTACCTGACCTTACCTTACCTTACCTGACCTTATCTGACCTTACCTTCCCTGACCTTCCCTGACCTTCCCTGACCTCCCCTTCCCTTCCCTTCCCCCTTACCTTCCCTTCCCTTCCCTTCCCTTCCCTTCCCTGACCTTCCCTTCCCCTTCCCTTCCCTGACCTTCCCTGACCTTCCTTGACCTTCCCTTCCCATCCCTGACCTTCCCTTCCCTTCCCTGACCTTCCCTGACCTTCCCTTCCCTACCCTGACCTTCCCTTCCCTTGCCTTGCCTTCCCTGACCTTCCCTGACCTTCCCTTCCCTTCCCCTGACCTTCCCTTCCTTGCCTTGCCTTGCCTTGCCTGCCTTGCTTTGCCTTGCCTTGCCTTGCCTTGCCTTCCCTTTCCTTCCCTTCCCTTCCCTTCCCTTGCCTTGCCTTTCCTTGCCTTGCCAGCACTGTTATGTGCCATATCAACTTCCTGCATGCGTTTGCGGCTTCTTTTCACCTTGTGCTAATACTAGCTTCCAAAGAACTTCAGGTTGAAGTCCATTTCATTTCATGCCATCAGCACTGAACTCCTTTGTATGGGAATTGATCTCCTTTGTGTGGAAATTGAATCGATCTCCTTTGTATGGGAATTCATCTCCTTTGCATGGGAATGGATCTCCTTTGTATGGGAAATGATCTCCTTTGCATGGGAATTGATCTCCCTCTGTATGGAAATTGAATGATCTCCTTTGTATGGGAAATGATCTCCTTTGTATGGGAAATGATCTCCTTTGTATGGTAATTGATCTCCTTTGTGTAGGAAATGATCTTCTTTGCATATGAATTGAATTGATCTCCATTGTATGGCAATTGTTATTGATCTCCTTTGTATGGGAATTGAAATGATCTCCTCTGTATGGGAATTGATCTCCTTTCTATGGGAATTGATCTCCCTTGTATGAGAATGGAGTTGGTCTCCTTTATATGAGAATGGAATTGATCTCCTTTGTATGGGAATTGAAATGATCTCCTCTGTAAGGGAATTGATCTCCTTTCTTTGGGAATTGATCTCCCTTGTATGTGAATGGAATTCATCTCCCTTGTATGAGAATGGAATTGATCTCCTTTGTAAGGGAATGGAATTGATCTCCATTGCATGGGGATTGATCGCTTTGTATGGGAATTGATCTCCTTTCTATGAGTATTGATCTCCTTTGTATGGCAATTGACCTCCTTTGTATGAGTATTGACCTTCTTTGTGTGGGCATTGATCTCCATTGTATGGGAATGGAATTGATCTCCTTTGTAAGGGAATGGCATTGATCTCCATTGCATGGGGATTGATCGCTTTGTATGGGAATTGATCTCCTTTCTATGAGTATTGATCTCCTTTGTATGGCAATTGACCTCCTTTGTATGAGTATTGACCTTCTTTGTGTGGGCATTGATCTCCATTGTATGGGAATGGAATTGATTTCCTTTGTGTGGGAATTGATCTCCTTTGTAGGGGGGGGGGTTGATCTCCTTTGTGTGAAAATTGATCTCCTTTGAATGGTAATTGATCTCCTTTGTGTAGGAAATGACCTTCTTTGCATATGAATTGAATTGATCTCCATTGTATGGCAATTGTTATTGATCTCCTTTGTATGGGAATTGAAATGATCTCCTCTGTATGGGAATTGAATTGATCTCCTTTCTATGGGAATTGATCTCCCTTGTATAAGAATGGAGTTGGTCTCCTTTGTATGAGAATGGAATTGATCTCCTTTGTATGGGAATTGAAATGATCTCCTCTGTAAGGGAATTGATCTCCTTTCTTTGGGAATTGATCTCCCTTGTATGTGAATGGAATTCATCTCCCTTGTATGAGAATGGAATTGATCTCCTTTGTATGGGGGAATGGCATTGATCTCCATTGCATGGGGATTGATCGCTTTGTATGGGAATTGATCTCCTTTCTATGAGTATTGATCTCCTTTGTATGGGAATTGACCTCCTTTGTATGAGTATTGACCTTCTTTGAATGGGAATTGATCTCCATTGTATGGGAATGGAATGGATTTCCTTTGTGTGGGAATTGAACGGATCTCCTTTGTATGGGGGGAATTGATCTCCTTTGTATGGAAATTGATCTCCTTTGAATGGGAATGGATCTCCTTTGTACGGGAATGGAATTGATCTTCTTTGTATGGGAATGGCATTGATCCCCATTGCATGGGGATTGATCGCTTTGTATGGGAATTGGTCTCCTTTCTATGAGTATTGATCTCCTTTGTATGGGAATTTACCTCCTTTGTATGAGTATTGACCTTCTTTGAATGGGAATTGATCTCCTTTGTATGGGAATGGAATGGATTTCCTTTGTGGGGGAATTGAATTGATTTCCTTTGTATGGGGGGAATTGATCTCCTTTGTATGGAAATGATCTCCTTTGGATGGGAATGGATCTCCTTTGTACGGGAATGGAATGGATCTCCTTTGTACGGAAATGGAATGGATCTCCTTTGTACGGGAATGGACGTGATGCCCTGGTTGTCCAGGTCTTCGGCTCTGTGTCATACGATACGACAGTCGCCACATTCTTGATCCCGGGATTACCTACTTCTTGTGGCCACTCCTAATGCTTTAACGTGATTATCGTCGCGTGCTGGACTGTATAAGCACCAGTCTTAGACACCATTCACCCGTTCCAGACCTTCCCGGCACGCACGAAGGGGTATCACGGATGGGATGATGTGGCCATTGGACACGCGCTGGTTTTTTGTTTGTTTGTTTGTTTGTTTGTTTTTGTTCTTTTAGTCGGTTACTGTGTCTTGTTTCTTGAAGCATGGCCTATTCGAGTGAAGTAACAGTTGCCAGAGGTTGCCTGCATTATTGAGAGGCGTTGGCTTTGGGCTGCTGGAAGTTGTCGTTGTATGTGTGTGTGTGTGTGTGTGTGTGTGTGTGTGTGTGTGTGTGTGTGTGTGTATGAGAGAGAGAGAGAGAGAGAGAGAGAGTGTGTGTGTGTGTGTGTGCAAGTGTGTGTGCAAGTGTGTGTGTGTGTGTGTGTGTGTGTGTGTGTGTGTGTGTGTGAGAGAGAGAGAGAGAGAGAGAGAGAGAGAGAGAGAGAGAAAGAGAGAGAGAGAGACAGACAGACAGACAGACAGACAGACAGACAGACAGACCGAGAGAAAGCAGAGAAAGAGACGGACAGAGAGTCACAGACAGAGAGGCATACAAAGAGACAGAGAAAGACAGAGACAGAGAGACAGAGATCCCCCCCCCCCCCCCCCCCCCCCCACACACACACACACACACACACACACACAACTTATTGCCTGTGTTGCCAGTCCGATTCCTCGCAACTCTTACTAGCAAGGAGACGGCACCGCCACTACGTTACAAAGCCACTGACGACACCACTCCATAGGCCTACAGTCAGTGAACAGTCTCTCAGCTATATTTGCAACACAGATGGCTTTGAACCCGGCAATTCACCCAGCTTTGAGAAATATTCCCCTGCCAGATCCTGGTTCCCCGTTGACTGTTTGACACCCAGTTCACAGCCT